>OZ026612.1:85049883-85086883 GCA_964020975.1 Hermodice carunculata
CTATCTTTGTTTATATCATAGTTATACTGCATCACATCTGACTTACAATAGAACATGGCCAGGCACATCTGATTTCCTTGACGTACTAATACACTACATCATTGTTACTGGCACATCACAATTAAGTTGTAACAATGTTTTGGTCATGTGACTAGGATGCAATATGGCATTTGGTTTGAACTTCCCAAAAACCTTTTTTAACTCCCCAACATAGAATAAATTCAACTCTTGTCAAAGGTATGTCTGGCAGGCAAATAACTTTTTGCATGGATGAGATGCATCCATGGATAGTAAGGGTTTCTCCATTTGTGCTATCTGACCTTCATCATATGCCAAAGTTTCATCCCTCTTTCATCCTGTGCTGTCGGTTTTGCTGCACAGCAGAGTGCTACAATGCTTATAGGGGATCATACACTGAGTGCAGAACATAATTATGCTGATATTGGACCTTCATGTAGGACATTTCATCTTTTTGAATGCTTATTTGGTCAATGCTTCAAGAAAATTCCAATGTGCATATTTTTGTCATGGACATACAATTAAATGAAATCCATGCTATAATAAGTCCAGTATCTGGCTATACAAAAGAGAATGAGTGTGGCTGTTAGACTCACTCTCAAAATAATGAAAAATTAAGATAAAGTTTACTGCGACATCTTTTATTCTGTATTTACCCCTGTATTACCTTGAAAATGACAAAAATACACACATATCAGGCCAGACCATTTATTAGGCAGTAGTTTCTGATGTTGAATTGGTATTTTTGTACATGTAGTTGTGGTACTACATTCCAAATTCTGGTCACATGCTAACCCACAACAGCTAAAAACTCCCTCATGTCTGGCATCTTTTCCAGTGCATTTTTTTAATAGCAATGTCACCATAACTATCCAAAAACATGTTCTTCAATCAATAGAATAAAACTATTAGATAGCATGTGACTGTCACCATGGATAAGCTTACATAAGAGTAGACTGTGTTGTTCCTGTATTCCAATAGAAAAAAATTGTAACACAAAGCAAAGGTTTGGATCCTTCTATCGTGCCCTGTGTCTGACCGGTTTCGCCAGTAGTGTGACTCGTCAGGGACTGAAAATTTCAATGGCTGCAGCGTGGTACTGATAAAAACTTAACGTACACTTGTTACATGATACTGCAGTATGTTGACAACAATAGATGTTGTTAATGCCGAGTTAAGCTTAACGTCTAGGGTGAGCTTTGGTGTTTGCTCAGACTATTTATAGCTACCCCTCCACTGTCCAGTGACATGGTATGGCAAACCTAAATGCAAATTGCATGTAGTTTTTGGGTGATTTTGTCTCCCAAATATATTCATGGGAGAAGGCATCCTTGGTAGTGTCATAACATATCCTAGTGACCAGTCTCCGCCCACTTTATAAAGGAGTAAAGCTGGGGCAGAGAGGGGCTATTTAATAGACCTTTTTAGGACCCCAGAGGGCAGCACTTGAGGGTGATCATTTGCATAATTTTACTCATTTGCGTAACAACAAATCCCTTTCAAGTTTCGTATTGGCAAACAAATTTATGCATATGAACACCGTCAACTGCTGCCATCTGGGGTCCTGAACTCTATTGTAATGCCATTTTGTTCTTGCTTGTTTTGTTGTGATCACATGATGACCTAATTACTTTTACCGTCAATTGTCAGCAAGATTCCTTTGCCAAACATCTGTCTATGTCTTGTTCCTGAACAAAACTTGTTCTCTGAATAGTCTTAGTGTGAACACTACTACAGAAGTATTTTCTTGTAATTCTTCGAGTCAGAATAAAAACAAATCCCTCACTCTGTCAGTCCTGGTCATCACTCTACCTTAGTCTAAACCACACCCAGTCTGTACCTCCAGCTTGGGTAATATAGTAAATTGTTGTAACTAGCGGTCATCTGGTAACCAGGTCTGACAACTCAGGTAGTCTTACTGTTATGCTGTTCTTCTCGTTACAATGTACAGACAGGTAGAGCATTGGTGATACAATTTCACTCCCTAAGTACAAAGTTGAAGATTGGGACAACAGTTTTTCCTTTTTTTTGCTTTTGCAAAACTAAGAATCCTTGTTTGTGAATGAAGAGTCAAGTGAAAAGGAATTGGGACCTGGAATAATCATTACAACAATTGAGATCGCAGCAGCATTTCTCCATAAGCACTGAATGAATTGAATCACATTCAAGATACAACAGACTACTCAGGGCCAGAATTTCAAAAAATTTTGTGAGAATCTATTTGGATTGTTGTCAATTATTTTCTTTTTAAAGAAAGACAAGTTTAAGAGAATCTTTACAAGAATGGATTCTCGGATTCTCACCGAAATTCTGGCCCTGCTATTGTGCAGCATTGAAGCCAGATGAACTGTTATAACAGCGGGATGGGATAGTCCATACATGCATGCACACGTAGAATCAATTCTGATGAGTTGGACAATTCATCATATACCGAACTTCACCCAGTCATGATATGCTGTGAACATGTTGAACGCTCTGAGGGTCCTATGTAATGCTGATGTGTTGGCATGCTAATTTTCCCATTCAACTCTACTACCAGCAAGCTTCTGATCATTGACATTATTTGCTTCTCTTTGTTTTCCATCATTCGGGATAACATTGCATCAGTCAACAGCTTGTCATAGCCCAGGGTGTGTCACAGATTTAAGCTGTTGTCTTGGGCTCCAGAGGGTCAATCCAAAATTATCAGTGTTTTGGTGCCTTGAACCGATCTTTTTCTTTGCGTAGGGCAGCCATGACAGCTATGGGATCAGTCTGTCCTGTGTGCTGCTTCACACCTGCCTCCCTGCAAGCAAACAATGCATGCTCCCCCATTAACCTTGACAAGTATGTCTTACTACCTTATGTTCATGCCCAATTTAATTGTAAATCTCTCCTTAGACATCCTGGACATAGGAGCCTATATTGTGTTTTGCATATTAACTGTATTCAACTGTCTTCAGAAAAAGTGACAAAACAGTAAGTAGAACAGTTGTCCTCAACACACTGGATACCTCTAACCTTGCATACACATGGATCCTGTGACCACGAAAATGAGGTCAAGGTCATCAGAATGTGATCAGGCCAAGGGGTAGTGTCAATGTGCAATTGCAGAAAATTTCAATTTAATGCACCCTGTGAGTCAGGAGATATTTTTCTTGCTAGCATTGTGCCATGGACAGTAAATTGGATAAACCAAAAACAGTATACACCCTCCCCCCCCCCCAAAATAAGATCTATTTGTCGGCAGTAGAATACACCAATTGCATAGTTTCTCACTCAAATGAATCACCAAAAAACACTACAGCAAATACATGTACACTGTACACTACCTTCCCATGAAACGCAAGTACAGTTTCCACTATTCCTTTTGTCCATTTTTTGAAAAATGAAAATCAGTGCACATCAAGATAAACCTTTAAGGTAGCGAGATACAAATCACCCAAAATTTTGGCAAAAAAATGTTTTTTGATCTTTGTATGGATGAATATCTTATGTATCTGTCATGTAAAAAATCAAATTTCTACCGAAATTGCAAAACAGAGAAAAATGGGGTATTTAGTAGAGCTTCTTGCTGACCGTTGACAGTCACACCGACCGTGTTTATTGTTAGTGTGAGGGGAATGGGCTTGAGAAAGTGGTCACATGACCAGCTGTGGCAACAGCTTGTTTAAAAATGACGACCGCTGTGTCCACTCTAGTGATGACGCTGATGCATTAGCGCCATGGTTCCCAAACCATATGGTCATGCATTTATGAATTAGGTAGCTCTTGTTACATGTACTTTGTTTTTTTTTCTATATGCAATCCTGAGTTTTTAACATTAAATCCAAGTGTTGAAGACAGGCTGTACATTCAGCCGAGATCATGTCATGACTGCACATCCTAATCCAACTTCAAAGGCATTGCTGTTCCAACGCCGTCTCTCATTACTGATGTGTCAGCGACTGTTTTCTCACCCAAAGATACCAATAGTTCTAATCTGATTTAATAATTCACGCACAAGTTCTGTTTACATTTAAATTCAACAGAAACATTAAAGCCTTTGTCTAAATTGTATCCGAAGTTCTTGCAAGCTCAGAACCCGCACTTGCGACTTGGTCATTGCATTGGTGGTCTTATCTTAGTACATTCATCCGGAGTTGTATCGCTAAACTAGCACAATCAGTCTCAAAATACCTAAAGTTAGGAAGGAAAAATCAGCGATGCAGCCGGCAACAGATGCTAGGACCGACACAAGAAAAGATTCTGGTGAGCAGAATGACTGAGCTTGGGTATGTACAATTCAGATATTATAGTGGGGTCCAACCCGCTAACCCAGTCCCAAAACTATCAATTTGCCTGACTAATAGGGTGGCAATTTGAACAAATATACATTGTAATTCGATATCGTTGTATTTGTTGTGGGTAAGTAAAGGTACAGCTTACTTCTTGGGACAAAATATCCCGTTTTATTTGATCCTTTGAAAATACCATATATAGGTAGTAGGAGCCTACCTAATGAAACATTGCCGTGTTGAACAGGATACTTTCATAGAGCCTAACCACAGAGGCCTACAGTCCAGTCGTCCAGAAATTACTTTCAGTTATTGAATAACTCTGTTGGTCCCTTGTTATTGCCCCAGCACCCTTAGTTGTACTCTGACCTTAGCCTTTGCCTTTTTGCTGGGTCCATCTGACATTTTAAAATTTTTTTCTCCCCACTGTGACAGCCAATTTTGTCTTGTGCGTGTACTTTCCTTTGCATCCAATACACAACTGTCATTATGCTCACAGAATGTACAATCATATAAAACACTTGCCATACTTTGAAGATAAGTTGTGATTTTTTTTAAAAAGCCTTCAAAACTGCGGCAAGCAAGCTGTGATATCAATGCTACTGAAATGTAGTGCGCCATCGTCAAGCAGACGCCACGCAATGATGATTGGCATCTCACGTCACCACGATTGGCCAATCAAAATGAACCTTAGCAAAGCAGTATGCTTGACAGGGAAACCACGTTCTGTGATCTAATCACAAATAGCAAATAAACAACGCGATTAAGCAAATAAAATAAATAAAGCCAAATTAAAGGACACTTTTGAATTTTGATATATTGCCAATAAAATGGCATACTTGTCACAAGTTTGTTGTATATATTGAAAAAATTATTAGCCAGGAGCGCTGCAGTCTGAGAAAAACAACATGCTCTTCTTCATGGTCTGTTTATTCACTAATTACATCAGTATTGTCCCAATTGTTCTTCCGACATATAGTTCAGAGCTAGGTAAACCCAAAAATATAATACTTTTACCATGTTCATGTGAACAGCTTAAAAGTTACAGGGCCGTAAAGTTGTCCATGTTGATTTGCACCACATTTATATCTCGCTACCTTAAAACATCATAAAGCCACAAAATTAATTTGGCCAAACTTGCATGTCAAGTTTATGCCCCAGGAAAAAATACGCAAGTTTATAGTACATGTACTTACTTGACTCGCATAAAGGGGTTGTACAAAAATTCCTCTTCAATGGTGGAGGGTACAGTTGGCTCATGACTACTTCGCTTGGACTACAACAAAGGGAGACTCTGTAAGTCTCTGTATGGGAACAGGATTCACTCAATCTAAATTTTACCTCTGAATACATACATGTATTGTCAAGTCATCATGCAAAATGACAATAATCAATACAGTGGTACCTGTCTGTGAGACCACCCCAAGGGCAAGTCTGAAAGTGGTCTGCACGTTACACAAATTGTCTCTTAAACAATGGAAGTCACTGACAAGTAACAGGTAAACAGCAATAGAAACCTGACAGTGTGGCTTTAAAAAGACAAGTGCTTTCTCATTGCAGTGGGCTCTCAAAGGACTATAAACACTAATATATTCACGACATCACAATGTACAATACCCAAGATTTGTTCTGATCACCAAAAGAGTAGGTCAACCACATGTAATGGCACAATGCAAGAGGCAGAGGGCAGCACTTGTGAAAAAAACGAGGTCACCTCATCAATTCTGACCAATACTGTGGTCAGGATAGGTCACGTGATACCTCTTGACCAGTGCTATCATCTACTACTTGCTGTCCCTGGGGATATGTCATTTCTTTCGATGTATTTTGATCAGGCACACTGCTCTTGGTAAGCCCTAAGTTCACCCTTTCCCTCCTGGAAAAGAGGAGGTAAACACTTTTCATCCACATGAGTTTAGCTTTAAGAAGTGTTAATGTCAGGCGATAATTTTTATAGCATGGTACTCAAAGCACCATCAGAGATATTTCTGAGGCTGGCTTTATCATACAAAATTGGAGTGAAAATGGATAAAAGTTACCTTAGACCATGCTATTTTATCCTGGGCTGCCTTGTTGTTTGGTTCCACATGTAGGGCATATGACAGGTTTTGCACAGTGTACTCATGGCCACAGTACACCCTCTACAACAAGAGACACATTTAACAGTAAGGCAGCACAATGTGTGACAACACAACATTGAGCTACAAAAGGTGTGATAACACAACTGAGCTACAAAAGGTGAGCTACAATAGGTGTGACAACACAACAGTGAGGTACAATAGGTGTGACACCGCAACAGTGAGCTACAAAAGGTGTGACAACACAACAGTGAGCTTGCACTGTCAGTGACACACCCACAATAAGCTTACACCATCTGTGATACAACCACTGTGGCCCAAAACTGTCTCTGCTACAACCACAACAAACATACGGTAACACAACCACAAGGAGCCTACAAATGTACATTACATATCTTGGATACAACCACACTTGGTCTACTCCATGACACATACATTTTTTTTTCTTTTTTGAACATGCCATTTATGTATTGCTGATGTCAATGAAGTTATATCATACACTGTAAACCTACACAATCTGTGACAGTGGCCCTCCATTATCTGTGACAAAAATTGGAGAACTCCATATTTGGCGACAAAACCCAAGAAACTACACAATCTGCAATTCAACAGTGGACCTACACTTTACCACAGCCACTGTTAATGTATGTTATGGCACCTACAAAGTAGACCTACATGATCTGTGACACAAGCACAGTGGACCTCTACAATATAACACAAGCACAGTGGACCTCTACAATATAACACAAGCACAGTGGACCTCTACAGTATAACGCCACAGTGGACCTAGACTACGTGCACCTGTGACATAAAAGTAGACCAACACTGCCAGTGATACAACCATACTGGACCTACACAACCTGTGACACAATATGCATGGATGCATGTCACATGTTTACCTCTATAAATGGCAGCGGGAAGGGCTTCATTTCTACTGGCATTGGTTATTGGTTGAGGCTTGCATGTTAGTGTGTGGCAACATATGTAAACAAATACACGTGAACGGGTTGTGTATTTATGACATTATAAATGAAATCTGCAGTCTTAAGCTTTGTACAGGAGAATTCTAAACTGAAAATAGAATATATAACAATGGCTACCTCAGGAACAAAAAAACATGACATTACTCACTCAATGCCTGTAACATAAACATAACACTAGCATCATTAATGGCAACATTTATGCCTTTAACATGGTCACATGACACAATATTGGTAATACTTTGGGACAAGACCACAACATCACATGAACTGTAATTATACACTATTACAGCAATACTAGCTGTGATGCATAGGGGCATTTTACACTGATAAAATCTGGCAAATTGAAGATAGCCTGCAATTACTGATGTCACTTGATTGAAAATGATCACTTAGTATGATGACAAAAATAAATACATAAAAGGAATCGATTTTCTGAGCTTTTCAGAAGGAGGCAAGGGATGGAGTCACTGTCAATTAAACCCATGCTGTGCATAAAGCCCGAATGTACCTAGTCGCTGTCAATCATCATTGCTTACATGTTCTTGCCACTATACAGTGCTCCCTCTTCTTAAGCCCCCTCATTGCAGCCTGCACTCAGATTTCCCCCCCAATGTTGTATAATAAAAGAGATGGAGTCCCCTGCTCCACCATCTTGCTCAGTACCTTTTGCTGGATTCCGACATAACAAGGTGGGTCCTTTGGCTCCCTCGCTGAAGCACTTTCCTGTTACACCTGTGTGTAATATTCCCTTGTCAGGCACCCTTGCTCTAACCCACTCTACTCCATGGACCACATCATCAGCTTTATAAAGATACTGCACTCTACATAAATTTCTTATTAACAGTGAACATTTAGAATATGACTTGCAGACAAACCCTCTCAGGCCTGACACTCCCACCTCAACAACTACCCCTCCCAGAGTCTGGGTCTGACTGCACTCAAGTTGCACCAGTGTTGCTGATTTGGTCTTATTTTGACCTGGAGAGGGTTAATACTCACAGTGTTCCTTGGTAGATTTCCCAGCTTCTCTACTAAGGCATTATACATCTGGTCTGCTGTGCCCTCAAAGAAGCGACCACACCCAGACAGGAACAGCGTGTCTCCTGAAGGCAAATACCAGCCATCAGTTACCCTTATTCTGATACAGTTGGTACTCAGGCCAAATTTTATATCCGTAGAAGATCCTGCCCAGGTGAAACTTCGTGCAAGGTAGTACTTTTTATTTGGACCCCAATAACATAAATTTGGTAATTTATTTGTCAACATTGCAACTTGTAGTTTCACACTTTAAGACAAAATAATACAATGAACTGGGCAGTGTCCATTATGGCATTTATGCATACTGGCCTCCATTGATCCATTCTTTGTAGGAATGGGGATTTGGTGCCGTTGGTATGTGCGTTTCCCATTTTCTGCTATGTGATTGGTGCCAAAGGTTGCTGGTTCAAGATCCGTCCATTCCATGGTCACAAAACATGTAAATTAGCAAGTTTATCATAAGATGGACCGGCCATCATGCATAATATAGTAATCTCTTTGTGTGTGTGTGTGTGTGTGTGTGTAATTTTCAAACTACAAGTGGTGGTAAGCCAAAGCTAACTAAATACTGAGACCCCTCCCCCAAAACGCTCGTCACTGTGAAAATTGCACCAAGGTCACCAACATCTGATGGCAGCAAGACATAGCTTTCATATAAAATGTACTTTCTTAGCTGGACCTACAGTGTGCTTAATACACAAGAATGTGTTTGCTAATTACATCCTAACTGACCTACTCAGCCAGCTAGCAGAGTCCAAACCTGGTGATAAGCAATCTCTGTCAAGCAGCCCAAGAACACCTTATTGCATCTTACTTTCATATTGCCAAGTATTTGACTTTCTGCACACATTCTGTTACATAGCAGGCATGTTTTACTAACTATTAACAAATTTAATTACATCTATCCCTGTCTTAAGTACATCTTACTCCAATTTACCACTTTCTCCTTGTCTGGCAGCATGGGAAAAGCATTTTTACTGTGTCTTACCAGAATTGGGTAAGAGATAGTCTAAGACCTTATTTGCCCTCAAACTTTCCATTAAGACATTTTCTGGGCTCCTAGTGTAGACCATATAGGCATTGTGAAGATTTGACAAGAATCAAACCATGGCATATGTCCATGGAATATAACAGTGACATATAGTGCATGGCTGGAAGCACACAGTACCTGAATCCAGTATGCTCCCATCCCTTGCAAAATTTTACTTGTGATTTGTGAAGTGTATTGGGGTTATATATAGTTTACCTGTAAAGACTGCGGGTGCATCTCCACTGCCATCTGTGATGTAGTAACAGATGTGGCCCGATGTGTGACAAGGAGTAAACATACAACGCACATGGAGTGACCCGATCTGATAAACAATTGAATTGAACTGAACTTTATATTTAGCAACATTAATATATATGCACAAAAATTCACATAGAGGTGATGAAAGTTCCAGAGGAGTACAAGAAAGGCAAATATATATACAGTGAAGCCTGTTTTGAGAGACCACTGTAATGAAAGACCACCTGCCTTTTAAGACCATATTTCCAAAGTCCCTTTTGTTATCTCTCCCATGTTAATGCACCTCCATTGAGAGACCACCTGCCTTATATGACCACTATTTGGCCTGCTCTAGGGGTGGTCTCTCAAAACAGGTTTCACTGTATATATATTTACATTGATGATTGACAAGATGATTTCACTTATACTCCCAAATCATTTCAAATCATAAAAAGGTGACACATCAATAAATTACCCTACAAAGTGCTATATTTCTATGGCTTACTTCAGGAATTCAATGGTGATACTCATGCAGTGAAGATTCATTTAAACATAGTGCAATTAACTAATAGAGAATGCTTGTGTGTATAACTACGTGCAGAATCACTTCAATGCAAAACATTGACTGATGGGTCCAACTTTGCACATACATGGCCCCTGTGACCTTGAAAATGAGGTCAAGGTAACCAAAATGTAATCAAGTCAAGAGCCAGAGTCACAATACAAATAATTTTCAGGTGGCCAATAAGTAATTCCTGTCTCAATAATAATCATCTGTGGTCATATTCACAAAGAATTTCATCTGATGGTAACTTTAATTCCAAAATTAAAATCAATGGGGTTTGTGTCCTAGACTACTTAATCCTTGGCTTAATGTTTGATCAAAAGTACAAGGACTAGCCAAAATATGCTCTTGGCTGCAATATGAACTTAGGGATTTACAGGTTCATTTTATCAAATTAATCTTAGTTTGATGCAGTATTTAATCTTTTGATCCAGGAATAAAATCTGGATTAAATCAAGATTGATTTAATAAAATGGAAACCTTACTACCTAAGTTCATATTACAGTCGGAGAACATAGATTAATTCATCCTGCAAGTTTAGATCAAACATTAGGCCAATGATTCAGTGCTTCAAGGCTCAAAGGTACATTGACTTTCATTTTACGATTAAATTCAGGTTGAGATTAAACTCTTTGTGAATAAGGCCCTTGGTGTACAATCCAAATGTAGCGTTCAGCCAGGGTCTGGTTATACATAATATGCATCATCAGTTCAACTGTTCACTAATGTTAGGGTTCCACTGAGAATTAGATATACATACATGTATTGCATCTATAATACACAGTTCTTGTTCTTAATTGTATATAGGAATGTCACCAAAATTTTGGTAAATTTGATATGTTCTACATGCCACATGTGTTTTGAAGTCCAGGTCACAGACATTCACATGTATTTTTGTAAAATCAATGATCAAATGTGCAAGATACACATTCACAATTACCTTAATCTGAATTTAGATAGTTTGATACAAAACATGCATACATTCTGCAAAAACTAGAAACTCAAATAGTTTTTAAGTGTATGTTAAAAGCATTTAATTTTTACAAAATATGTATTCAAGAGATGATTGTGCCAAATCCTATCACACTGTCTAAAGCTTAACTTTTATTACAACTAAAAAATATGCAAACATGCAATTTAGCATCAAAATGGGATACTATTAACTTAAAGTTACTTAATTTCACGGGTACTTAAATTTTTAAAAAATGTTATTAGCATGTTTTTCACTGGTATTTAATTTGCAAATTTGCCATTATAAACACAAAATATTTGAAAGCTTTTTGATCTTGCAGTATTTTAATATCCTGCTCATTACATGCTCATAAAATTACTTCATGTTGGATACAATGACTGACCTTTAACTCGTCACCTTCCGTAACTTGTTTCGTGAGGGCACCCACCCTATCGTCTCCTCCACACACTGTCAGGCCAGACACCAGCTTTACCAGATCTTCATTGCCCCCTGCGTGGTCCCTGTGTACAGCAAAACAGGTTTTCATTTAAAGGCCTGACTGACTGAACTTCTCTCATTAAACTTTTCATAGTCGTATTTGTCATGATGTCAAATTAGACGGTCATCATATATTTACCATCACATTCCAAATATCCATTTACACACTGCATAACCATGCCTAAAGCTGGGAATGGGTACTTTTGGTTTTTGCTTGTTTGTTTTTTGCTTTTTTTTTGTGCTCTGTTCAGAGTCAGCAAATTGAATGTTGATGATTTACCAACATGTTACCATCCTTGTAACTATATTGTGAGGAAACTGCATGAAGAATTATAAAGAATAAAGACTGTTTGATTGTCCTTGCTGGGCCCACCTAGGATTCATTTCCTTCATTTTGTTACTCAAGCCCACAGAGTGCAGTAGAGATGTGCCCAGCAAGCACCCTGCTCTCTATGCAAGTTGATCTGGGAAGACTGTAGGCCAGATGCAAGGATCTGGGCAAATTTTCCTCACACAGGGCATGATGCAGTACCAAATTCTTCACCACTTTAATGATCCTGGCCAAGTATATTCCATGTCAAAGTATGAGCACATTCTCTGGAAGCGACACATGGCACTTGTGTTACTTCAACAATTTTCTTGTGTGCACTTAGTTGGATGCTAGTCGCAGCATAACTTTGTTGACTAGACTCTTCACATGCTATCACTCTGATTTTCATACATGCATAAGTCACATGATATACTTTGTAATCAGGGATATTCCACTCTCTGTAATTTTTAGAATTAACCCTGCAGTCAAACTTTATTAATAACTAATTACTGGATACACCTATCCTCAGACTGTAAGAGACTTTCAATTTTAGGAATCATAATATACACAGAGTCATGATATAGAAATGTGCTACCCAAGTACCTGTATGTAGTTTCAGTTTTGGTTAATGATTAACTGTCAATCTCATGATGTTCTTGCTGTGCTGGTCAACTCCACATTAACTCTTAACTACTCCTGAAAGTTTTACCTACTGTAAATTGCTTTTATTTCCCTGCATTTCTTATTTTCGCTTATTTCACTGATGGCCATAAACTGTGAAAATTTAAATACAGTGAAATAGTATTTTAACATTGATTTGATCAGAATTATGTTCAAAACAGTGAAATTAAAACTTCAGTGAAATGCAAAAACGCTGAAAATTTGTCCACATGAAAATTAGTACATTTACAGTATTCAAACTCGAATTGGAGTTAATTTCATCAACCACAATGTGAACAATTCAGCCTTTAGGGTAACTTACATGTAGTAGGCAGCCACCCTATGAAGCTTTTTCAGTGGGTTTACCAAGTTCAAAGTTTACTGAAAATCACAACATATGATCTAGCCTACAGCTGCACGGTTGGCGTTAACTCATTACTCACCTGAACAACTGCCCAAGGTACCAAATACTTTATCCCAAAATACTAAAATTTGTGACGATAAAGGACCAAGGATTGTACAGATGAAGGATAAATAAAGGCAAAACTTTTGTCAACAAAATATATTCCAAGTCGACATGCATTGGCTGCTCAGTATCGCAGTGTGCCGACTGTTGTGACAAACAGTTCTGGCATTCTTAAACCGTCCCTAACTTCCATTACAATATATATCACTTACAACAATCTAATTTCACAAACCCTTCATTACGTAAATTAGATGTAGTCTCTTTGTACCTTTCAAGAGCACTCAATTAAGTGAATTTGCAATCCCATGTACATGTAGTGAACCTGTGAATATTGATATATTTTTTTCTCAAGGTTACAGCAATGAGATCAAGTTTAAAAGATAACTTTGTCATGCTTAAAGATTGGACAGACATACATTATTGTTATAATTTATCGTGTGGGTAGCATCCCAATGGCATGCCAGCATAGTTCACACATCATGCTTTATGGCATGTGTGGGACAACAGTCCTGCAGCATGCAGCTGAGTTATGAATGCTGCCGCACATGGGGGAACTAATCATACAGCTCTTACAGTAATGACAAGACATGTCTACATGACCAGCTTATCACTTTTCACTTATAGGAAGGACATTGCCCACACTTAAACTGCATACCAGTGATGATGTGTAGTGTCTGCATACAGCTCCCCAGTGATGCCATATAGTGAGGGCAGTGCCAACACATACAGCTTACTTATACAGTCATGGTTGGTCATGAGGTTAATGTCCAAAAATTACAGCTTACCAGTGATAGTATGGTAAGGAAAATGCACACATATATCTTAGCACAGATGGTGTGTAATGAGGAGTACTCACACATACTGCTCATCAGTGATGTAATGAGGACAGTGCCCACACACACAGCTTACTGGTGATGTATACTGAGAACAGTGCCCATAAAATCAACTTACAAGTAATGTGTAAAGACAGTGCCCGCATATACAGCTTACAAGTGATATGTCATGGGGATAGTGCCCACCAATACAGCTTACCAGTGATATGCAGTGGGAAGAGTGCCCATCACACAGCTTACCAGTGAGATGTAGTAGGGATAGTGCCCACAAATAACGCTTACCAGTGAGATGTAGTGGGGATAGTGCCCACACATAAAGCTTACCAGTGAGATGTAGTGGGGATTGTGCCCACAAATAAAGCTTACCAGTGAGATGTAGTGGGATAGTGCCCACAAATAAAGCTTACCAGTGATGATGTGTTGTAAGGACAGTGGTCAGTTTAACTCCCTCCTTTTTAACTGCTGCAACCACCTACAATCACACAAGGTAACTCTGATTTGGACTGTTTAGCATTGACAGATTTTAATTTGGTTAAATGCTGTGTGATCTAGTGTGTTACTATGCCTGGAGAAATCACCTACCCTACATACATGAGACAAGATAGCAGTGACTGTAACGGACTCATGAAAGAACTCCTGCATTCCCCTATAAATTGCTTTCAGTATATATTTCTTGCACCTGAGACACACACTCATGATTTAATTTATTGCACTGTCATTAGTCAAATAGTTACAATATTATTACACATGTGACAACAGCTAACCTCACATGGTTGAGACTGGGTGACTACTTTTCTCTCATGAGGCATCAGTGTTGTTAAGGTAAATCACTCATGCACCCTGATCATGAGGAACTTTTCCAACACCAATCCTGAGTCTGAGGATAAGAGCTGCAATGACTCGACCCCCAGCCATACATGACTGTATACATGTACTATAACATTCTGTGTATGCTACATTTGACTCTTTCGGTGTCAACTGCAAGTAAAGTCGAACTCCTTAAAATGAACAGTTCTGAATGATATTAAGGATGCTGGATGTATGCTCCTTGTAAAAGTACCTTTCATTCAAGTACCAGAATGCCTGTAGTTACACAAAATATGATAGTCCAGGTCAACTACTTTCCTCGGTGCACTTTGGGTGCAATGCACCCAAAGCATGCTGAGAAAAGCTGTTGACTCAGTCGAAAATGTGGCCCAGAAAGAGTTAATATAGCGTTGACTATGACTTGTGTCCTCACGAAGTGGTGCTGCCTTTTTAGAACAGGACACTAACTCCTTTGATAATAATATGAGTAGTCAATAGACAATCAGGATGATATATAACCTAATACATGTAATATTGATAACTATTTTTTCATTTCACCCTAAAACAGGACACTTACTCCTTTTATGATAATACGAGTAGTCACTAGACAATCAGGATATGTGACCTAATATAGATAACTGTTTTTTTATTTCACCCTAGAAATTGGTTATTAACTTCCAAACATAGAATAAACTCATTTATCAGGTACATTGTACAGTCATGTACATTAATTCAGCTCATTCCATTTTGAAAATAATAATGTCACATTTACATCAGACTGAAGCTTGTCCATGGACAACTTTTCAAAAAAATGTCTCAGGTTATCCAAACTTATTTTCCCTTTTGTCACCAGGGTCTTTCACTTTTGATGTGGCATCTTTTCAACCTCATACAATTGGATCTCTGGAAAAAATTTTTTCTTTAATGTGGCACTTGCTTTTGCATTTTTACAATATTCTACAGATTTTAACAAATTTGAAGCTGATATCCAGTATCCATTAAAATGCAGAAATTGAATACAAATTTGTTTTGAAGAATAAACATTCCATGATAGGTTTCTGTTAGCCTCTCTTAATTTCAGAAGAGTTATGTTTTGAAGTAAATTTGGTCCATGATATGTCTATATTTTAAGTAAAATAACATTATTACCTGCGGACATGTTGCATAACAGGCATGCAAAACCCTAGAAAATGAACACATCAGAAACCCTGAATCCCTTTAGTTCATGTTCATAACTGCTGTATAAAAACTGAACCTAAAACCATTTCCACAGAGCATGAAATAAATCTCAAGTAGATGATCTGTCAGAAATGGTACATTTTAAAGCACTTAAGAGCTGCACTTGAAGCATTATTAAAGAGAAATGTCCTTCCCCACTTTAACATCTGCCACTTAGTCCTATATCTTCAGGCCACCTTTCAAAATTGTTTGTTACAGATAACATCATGCCAAAGGTGTTCAGTGAAGATGTAGGAAAAACATTTTATTTTGGTCAAGGAAAAATTTCATGATGAAAATGCAGCTTTTTCTTGATCATTCTGTATTTTACAATGAGATAAAGAACAGATGATGTACAGTCATGAAATTGGTTTGTCCACATACTGTATGTGCTGTCTGACAGAATTCCTTTATGGTGCAGACAAATGACATACTAACCCTTCCACACAGTGCCAGCTACTAAATACACCTTTCTTGAATATAAATACCACAGATTCATGACACTTTATGATTATCTGGGGATGCTGGCAGAAGTTCATCCAGGATACTTGCAGACATTTCACTTTCTCCTGACTTTCTGATCCTGTTAGATATTATTGGTGTTAGACCTGATGATTCATACACTGAAACTGCAAATTAGTGATGTGCTTATCATCAAGTATAATAAAAATCAGTCGAAATTCTGAAAAACGTCAAGTGCTTACTATGCACTTTTTGTTTTCAATTATAATCGAAATAAATTTTTTAAAAAGATATATTGAAACTTCTAAAAAAAAGTCACTTTTTTTTCACTTTTGTGACAAGCCAACATGTGGGTGAACTTTAATTATGTTTACCTGTTAAATACTGTGAGAAGTGTTGACTTCATATGTGTATTACAGCTGAAACGTCATCAATAGTGGAATTATTATAGACTCATTAGCAATGGTATGGCTGAGAGCCAGGCAGGGTTACACATCACATACGGTGCACCTTTAATGCATTAATGCGTGGATCCATTATAATAGATCATCGGTTGGCTGTCTTCAGCTAATGATCTATGATGAAATTTCACCCAATTCCCATCACTACTGCAAGTATGTGAGAACAAATGGAAGATGATGACATGGACAAGGAGATGAAGAAGTGGCAGGCCATGCCTGTGGTTGTTGCACCATGTTGTAGCCCAAATTTTGCACAGTCATCATGGGAACTGCAACAAGTTGGACACCAAACAAGTGACCAGATATTTCACATCTTAATGGATTTGTATGGACAAAAGTTGGACAGGGCAAAAAACCTTTTTCCAAACCAATTGTCCTCCAGAAATTTCACTTTTCCTTATGAAGAGCAGCCTTCTTTCCCGTATGATGAATGACAGAATAATCATGTAACATGCAAATACAACAGAATCTCCAGATAAGACTATCTTCGTAAAGAGGCCTTTTAAATACAAATCACTTTAGATGCCCAATTGTGTTTATCTTCAGTTGAACTTTACCTATTAGGACCACTTCCCAGTCTATGGCCACATTTTGGGATCCCTTTGGTGGCCTAAATAGGGATAAAAAGTTTTACAATCAAGTGCAAAATCAAGAAATCTATCTAATCTATTTTTGTTTTATTAACATATAATTTTGCATGGATAAGTTTTTCTTTATTCAATATAAGACAGTATCCAAAAGATCATATTTTCTTTGCAAGGCCAATGACATGATATGAATTCCAACTAAAAAAGGAGAAAAGAATGAGAAAGTTTACAACATTTTGAAACAAACATGTAAACTTCTCAATGATTGTTCTACCAAATGTATAATGCTACCTTGTGGCAAAAAGTGTCAAACTGGACTTGTGAAATAAATTGAAATCACATGGTGCATGTACCTAAATCTAGAGTCAACTTTGGACTGCAGTGCGTCATTTTGGGGAACTTTGCTTTACAGTCAAACCTGCCAAGCTGAACACCTCCGATAGCTGAACACTTTTTTCGGGTCCCAATTTTTTTGTATGCCATTTAATAGAACACTTTTTTCGGGTCCCATTTTTTTTGTATGCCATTTAACAGGAGAGCCCAGTGTTGGAACCTGCAATCCCCGAACTCCTCTCCACTCTGAACACCAAACACTTGATTTGGGTCCCAAATTTCAAGCAACATTTAACCTGTCAAGGCTGAACACTTAACCCCCAGAAAGAAGAAATTTTTGGGAAGTTCATCAATATTTGATACAAAAACATCACAATTTCATTTTTTATATTCAACCCTTTCATCACATTTGTGGCATTAATGTATTCAAAGGGTGTCAATAGTGAGTTGGTTCCATGGTGAGACTTTCTAAAGCTGTACTTCCAATGAACTGGTTTAAACTTATCTAAATAGTAAGTGCATTATGAAGTTTAGCAGTATGATACTAGGGTAAATAAATGCACATATTTTGTGTGTTAATGTTGGACAATAAATTGATTTCTTATGTCATCAAATTATGCACATGTAAATGCACTGTCACAGGTAGGACAGATGTACATACTTCATTACATGAACATATGCATGTACATGTATATATATATATATATATATATATATATATATATATATATATATATATATATATATATATATACATATATATGTATATATATGTATATATATACACGTATATACATATATATATATATATATATATATATATATATATATATATATATATATATATATATATATATATATATATATATATATATACACGTATATACATATATATATATATATATATATATATATATATATATATATATATATATTCCCCAATTCATGTGCATGTACAGGTGAATTCAAAGTTTACATGTGCAGGATGTAGCCACAAGGCCACGTCTCTGACCCTCTATTAGCCAAACACCTTCTATACCCGGACACTTTGGCTGGGTCCCAAGCGCATTCAGGCTTGACAGGTTTTACTGTACTTAAAAAGGTGGGATTCTGTTCAAGGAATACACAAATTGGATTCTGTTGTGTTATTGGGAGTTTCCCCATTGATACACAAATTCCTCTATTATCACTCATTATGTTACATTTCCTGTGTAATTTTGTTACCAATAATAAGTCTAAATACAATTAACTTCATTAATTAATTATATATATATATAATTTGTTTTGGAGATTCAGTTGCATGACATTTCTGTACATGTTAAACACACTTGGCCTGTGTTTCATCCACAGCACTTGCCATCGGACTGCAAAATTGCATCATGTCAGACACCACCAAATGACCACATTTCAGATTTTTATGATTTTTTACAAACCAACCATTGGGTTGAGGTTGTTAGAAATCGATCATTTATATCCCTTTTCTTTGTTTAATTTGGTATTAATGAGCATGTCACTTGCTTATCACATTATCATTTCACAAACTTAGCTCAAACACCAATGCCGTTTTGCTACAGTGCTCTTCAAAATGGCTACAAATTTTCTCAAAAATAAGTGTTTCTTATGTGAAGAAGTGGAAAAAAATGCTACAAGTAAAGAAATTTTTGCTACAGAGATTTTTCAGTTGGACAGCACTGTACATGTCCTGTAGACATGTATGGAAAGAGTGTTTATTTAATCAAGAAATTGCCCTCCTACCCCCCCCCCCCAAAAAAAAGGAAAAGAAAGAAAAAACCCACCACAAACCCACCCTACTTGTGCTACACAGGCATTGCAAGGTGAAAACATTAGCATGGAGGAAAACAC
Source organism: Hermodice carunculata (assembly GCA_964020975.1). Lineage (NCBI taxonomy): Eukaryota > Metazoa > Annelida > Polychaeta > Eunicida > Amphinomidae > Hermodice > Hermodice carunculata. The sequence goes on from OZ026612.1 coordinate 85,069,539, forward strand.
TGATTCAAATTACTTAGATTTTTGTTTGTTTTGTTCTTTTTTTGGGGGGGGGGGGGGAGGGGGGCATCTTTTTTATCCAGGTATCACAGTTTATGGATACACAAATTTTATTTCAATGCTGTGACAACAGTGATGTGAAGCATACATCACATTTTAAAGGATTTCTTCTATACAACCAGGAAATCGGCTACATATTTTCAAGGGAAACCTTAAGTTAATTAGAAGTTCCCACAAGCCTGTATTTTGAACATTAGACCTACTTTCTGTGGCTCCACAGGGTCAACAATGGCAGCCTCCTTAGTAGTGTCATCAATCAGCAGATACATGTAGTTATCTTCCAGGGCTGGTAGCAGGTGCACCTTCATCTTGGTGTGAGCTGTGGTCTGGGGCAGGGAGTGAAAGCCTTTTAATACTTGTCCACACTTGCTTGCATGAAGACCACTGCCTAAAGCAGAAATCAACACCATTCAGTTGCTTCCAAAGCAAAATACAACACATTTCTACAAATATCCAGCATGCTGAAGCAGGATATCACTGCAATTTCAATTTTTCCCATGCACAAAAGCAATTACTGCCTGTTTTAAACACAAGAATACACAAAAAAAAATGCATGGAGCACCCTCACACAATGGCAGGGGTGGGGGGTGGGGGGTGGGGGTGGCTGGGCTAAGGGGGCCCCTAGTATGCTAGTGCAAGGTGCAGACACATAACAAAAATGCACATATAAAGGTTGGTATGAAGTATGAAAATTAGAAAAGCATTTCCAGTATATAAGTGCAGCAAATAAAAATGCCCAATTTGCCAGCATGGAAAAGCCCTTCCTTCCTCCCACAAAAGTCCTGAGGTTCAATGAGCATGGCAAAATAATACAACATACACACCCTGCCATTACAAAAATCACCTTTGCAACTTTACAGGCATAGTGACCTCACAAAAATTGGTCAAGGTCACTGATATTACATAACATTGTACCTTTGGCTACGGTTTAAATATCTTATAACTTTGGCAGGTCCAGTTACTTTTCCAAATATGGAATATTATATGTTAAAACACATTTTGGCTCATAATTTGTCAAATTATAGGTGGCACCACCAGTATCATTAGCAACTTAGACCTTGACCTCCCCCAAAATCCCTGCCAAATTTGGTGGTGAAGATCCACCAACAATTAAAGATGCAAGAGTGTTCACAAGATGTTTACATTTTGACCCGTAACAGAATACTGTAGGTGGCGCCACCAATAATGAAAGGAACCTAGATTTTCATACACCCTATAAGTCCGGAAAGTTATATTGGTCTAACTTGAAAACTGTGGACGGTATTGCGCTCACAAGGCAAAAGTTTATAGACGTCTCCTTTGAAACTTAAAAGCTTCATACACGCTTCCAACACTGGTATAAAAAGATAAATAGTAATACAATTTTTAAGGATGGACAGAATGACAGAAGGATGGACATGAGTAAAGCTATAAGCTCAGCAGCCTTTGGTTAGCAGAGCTAAAAAAAAAATTGCACTGCCACCTGTTCAACAAATTAAGGTCTGGGGATCCCCAGAAGTGTTCCTATGCAATTGCCTGAGCAGTTTCAGAGAAGATTGTTTTAAGATTTTGCCAAAAAATTAATAAAAAAATCTAAATATCAATGGAGCATGACCATTTGAAGAAAACTGGTAGAGACCCACCTAAGGTACATGCCCAACAAGCTTAACCCTTTCCCCCTTAAATTAAGACTGAGTCAACAGCTTTCCTTGCCATAAAGTGCCCAACCCATGCCAAGGAAGGCTATTTACCTTGGGCATGTTATCTTGGTATGTCTCATGTACATTTCTCCGTCAAACTGGTTTTCAACACAGTTGAACTTAGCTTAAAATACTGAAGTATACAATATTTAAGCAGAAGCCAGTTTTGGCTGGTTAAAGGGGGAAAGGGTTAAGTTAATCTGGTTTACAGTTTTGGAAAAGAAGTTGAAAATGTGAATTTCCATTGCAATCCCCCCTGACTTGCATAGTAATCAATAGATATGCATGCGTTAACCGACAAGTACCGGAATTGGAAAATCTGTTAAAAATCAGGGATCCACAGTATCACTACTTTAGTGAACACCTTTGTTCACCTCTCCCACAAGCTACATATCCACTATGTTTCAGAAAAAATCTCAGTAATGGTTTTGGAGAAGTCAAAAATAGCCTGAAAACAAAACAAAAAACAAAAAAACAAAACAAAAACAAAAAATCATAAAAAATAGAAAAAATCGCAGTGCCACCTGTTGCATAAATTAAGGTCTGGGGATCCTCACAGGTGTCCCTTTGTAATTTCAAAGCAATTGGCTGAGCTATTTCAGGGAAGATTTTTTTAAAATTTGGCCTAAAAATCAACAACAAACATTCATAAAAATTTCAAAAATGCATAAAGCTTGACCATTTCAAGAAACTGGGTAGAGAACCACCCAAAGCACCATTCTCATCAAGTTTGAAGTGCATCTGGCTGACTGTTTTGGAGATATAAAAAATGTGGATTGTGGACAGACAGATGAATGGCAGATGACAGACCAAACTAGAACCTCTTGCGTCCTGGAGAGACTAATGTAGGCCCAAATTTATTGTTTATTGAAACAACATAACTGGGCCAACTTTGGTTTCTACTATTTAACACAGCTGCCCTAAATGCTGTTGGGGGAAAAAATGAAGCCTTCTTCTTTCCTCTTAAACTCAGTGTCAGAATTTGAGTTCAGAGCCTAATGTATGCCAAAACTAACAGTTTACTGAGGCCTAAAATAACATCAGTTTGGTGTTTAGGACCGACCCATAAAAAATGATCTGACTCAAAATAAACATTCTCGGGCCAAATTTTCTTACTTTTTTTGTTGAGTTTTTTCCCATAAGGCAGCTAACAATTTAGTTTCAAACTGTCCTGTCTATTTCCTAAACAAATATCTTTATTTCATCATCACTTGTGTGAGCTCTGCTTTCATGGTAAAATGCAACAAAGAACAGAAAATACTGCGATGGGCGATAATAAGGGTTTTTGCACACTGATATTTCAAAATCTTCACCAGAGCCTCAAATTTTCACTTTACTTTACAGTACTCCAGTTTATATTTTCATTGGCCATAATTTCACTAGCCATATTTTCACTAAATCCTCTCTAATGTATAATCCTGAAGCTCCAGCAGAGTGAATCTATCTCCTCACACTCACATTTACCACAGCCTGAAGCACACGGCATTTTCAACAATTCCTCAAAGTGACACTAGATGCCACACTGATCAGTAGTCTTAAGTACCACATGCATTCATGCTATGTTTAATAAAGTACAATTTAACAAAGAAAAAATACTATTTTGCGGAATTTGGTACATTTCATTCAAGTAGCAGCATGTCGGCAGTTACATAGAATTTAATAGTAAAGGTCAACAGCTTTCTTCTGGGGACTTTGGGCTGTTAGACATCCTCAAAGTGGCATCAGCATACCTTTTTAACACAGAAATTGTAAGTTAAAATGTCTTGAAAGATATAAAATTCCATATCTTGAAAAGTAGTTCATGCCTGATCCTAATATGATATATAGGCATTCAGAGCCTATGTTTGGAAGAATGTCCCTGGCTTAGCCTATGCTTGGAATAATGTTCCTGGCCTAGTCCCTGCTGGCTGACAATGATGATGTAGCAGTAACTAGGCCAGGGATATTCTTCCGAGTCAAACATTGAAGATGTAGCAGATACCAGGCCAGGGACATTCTTCCAAGTAAAAAAACCCCTGAACATTGGCTATCACTGTAATTTCTTTGAAATGACTATTCATTTCAAAGAAATTACAGCAGTAAGCAGGATACAGCATCTGTGTCTTTCTACCCAGCCCCAAATGAATAAAGTTGCATTGTTGAAACGCTTGAAATATGCTTGTACTTATAATTAATTTTTTCATATATATATATATTTAATTTTTTTGGAGGGGCGGAATCTGGCACCTTCTATTAAATCTCTGGTAGCTTTTCTAAGGTTTTCCTGTGTTCAGGCCAGCTAGAGTATAAACTTTCTCCACCTGTAGAATGTAAAGAGGTATCTGCTGTGGATTCATGAAGTGTTCTGCAACACAGAAGCTATATACTTTAAGGTGCTTCAGGTGCTCTCCCACTTGTGCTGCAGTGCAGAACAGCATACCACATCACTGGGATTCGAAACCACATCCCCAGACTACCAAGCTACTGCAATTACAAAGCAACAGATTCATAACCATGCACATGCAAAAGAGGGTATACATGTTAATGAAAGTGCCAGAGGGTGGATATCGACTTTCACCCATGCAAGTACAGTGAAAAGCTTGCCCTATAAGCATACTATACACAAAGAGGCAGATGAATACAATAAACAAGAGGGCTGTGTGAACAGCCCATGCTCAGCTGATCTTGACATTCATCACACTTGCAGATCTATGAACTTGGGAAAGGATCAAGGTCACCCATGTTCTGAGTAAGTCTGACCATTATAAAAGAACACTAACATGTCCAACATCAAGGTTCAACTACTTCTCAAGTTATAATGAAGAGTAAAATTCATGTATGTTGCACTGTGACCCCAGAAACAAGGTCAAAGTCATTCATGTACTGTCTGAGCATGACCTTCATACAAAAACATTAACATGTGCAGCATCACAGTACTAACTCAAAACAGATCTCAAGTTATCAAGTAAACAGTAAATTTTGTGTCAGTTTTCCTGTGAATTAGCACTAGAATGCCCACTGACTTACATAGTAATCAAGAGGAAAGCTGCATTGATCAATAAGTACCCGAGTTGAAAATACTTAAAAATCAGGAATCTAAAGCAGTGCCACCTGGTAAACAAGGTTGTTTGACCCTTCCACAAGAACATATCCATCACATTTCACTTTAATCTGAGTGACGGTTCTGAGAACAAGTGAAAAATAACAAAACCATATAAAAAATTCATAAAAAAAAAAAAAAAATAGAAAAAATTGCAGTGCCACCTGGTGAACAAATTGGGAACTATGTGTCCCTGGGAGTGTCTATGAACGATATCACACCAATTGGGTGAGCAGTTTCAGAGGTGAAGAGTTTTTAAGGGTTGCCCCCCAAAAAAACAAAAAAATTCATAAAAATTCCAAAAATCAATAGAGCATGACCAATTGAACAAACTTGGTAGAGATCCACCCAAGGCACATCACCACCAAGTTTGAAGTAAATCTGGCCAAAACTATTTAAGTTATAACCATTACAAGAAATTCTCATGTTAAAACTTTCCTATTAAAACTTTTGTAAAGATTTTTGAAAAAAAAATCATAAAAAAACAAAATTCATTGGAACATGACCATTGGAACAAACTTGGTAGACACCCACCCAAGGTACATCCCCACCAAGTTTGAAGTAAATCTGGATGACGGTTAAGGAGAAGAAGTCAAAAATGTGAATTAGCATTACAATGCTCACTGACTTCCATAGTAATCAATAGAAAAGCTGCATTGACCGATAAGAACCTGAATTGAAAAAATCGTTAAAATCAGGAATCTGCAGCATTCCCACATAGTGAACAACTTTGTTTGACCCTTCTACAAGGAACATATCCACCATGTTTCAGCTTAATCTGAGTAACGGTTCTGGAGAAGAAGTCGAAAATACCCAGAACACACACAAATTCATAAAAAATTAGTAAAAAATTGCAGCGCCACCTGGTCAACAAATTAAGAACACGGAGTCCCTAGGTGTCTTCCCGTGTGATATCAGAGCGATTGAGTAAGCGCTTTTGGAGAAAAAGATTTTTTAAGATTTGTCCAAAAAAAGAACAAAAAAATTCAATTAAACTCTTAAAATCACTGGAGCATGACCATTTGAGCAAACCTGGTAGACACCCACCCAAGGTACATCCCCACCAAGTTTGAAGTTAATCTGGATGACAGTTTTGGAGAAGAAGTCGAAAATGTGAATTAGCATTAGAATGCTCATTGACTTCCATAGTAATCAATAGGAAAGCTGCATTAACCGATAAGTACCCGAATTGAAAAAATCGTTAAAAATCAGGAATCTGCAGCATTCCCACATAGTGAACAACTTTGTTTGACCCTTCTACAAGGAACATATCCACCATGTTTCAGCTTAATCTGAGTGACGGTTCTGGAGAAGAAGTCGAAAATAGCTAGAACGCACAAAAATTCATAAAAAATAGAAAAAATTGCAGCACCACCTGGTGAACAAATTAAGAACTAGGTGTCCAAGGGAGTGTTTCTGTGTGATATCAAAGTAATTGGGTGAGCGGTTTCAGAGAAAAAGATTTTTTAAGATTTGCCCAATGGACCGTGACCATTGGAACAAACTTGGTAGACACCTACCCAAGGCACAACCCCACCAAGTTTGAAGTGGATCTGGCTGACGGTTTCGGAGAAGAAGTCGAAAATGTAAATTGTTGACGGATGGACAACCGACGGATGACGGACGGAGGACCATAAGATAAGCTCAGCTGACTGACAAGTCAGCTGAGCTAAAAAGTTGAGAGGATATGATTAACAGACTGGATGCAGGATTGTCTGGTGTTGGTCCGATCCCAGATTTGGATGTTGATTGACTGAATTATAGTGAGCCCAGGCACGTTGATGTTCTCCGTATGATTAGTGTATCTGGAGAGCATGGTACTGATGTTCCAGATTTGTTGCATTCATGGTATTGACATGCCGGACTGTATGTTTGATATGGACGATGATGAATTAGATCATACTATTTCCGACTTAGAGGCATAGTTGAAGGAACAACAGGTCCTGGCTTTGAAAAGACAAAAGCTTGAGAAAATTACGCAGTTGAGAGTTCAGCTGGCAGTTGCTGATTCTACGAAAGAATTGTTCTTGGCAGGCCTCTTCATCATGTTAGACAATAAAATCATATGGCTTTTGCTAATAAAGTTCTTTATACATACCATAAACTGAGGTTTTTACTTGTAAATTATTCAGATGAAGCGTTGGAGAACGAATGGGTTGTTGGCTGTAAGAGGGAAGGGTGGACGGTTTGGGAGGCAAACATCCTGTGACACCAGCAGCTTGGATTTGATATATGTATCAAATACATTTCAAGTAAGAAGCAATGTAAGGTGACTAGGTTGGATTAGAATATTTCATGTGAAAGATCTACTTTTACATTTTAAGTTAAACAAGTTCCAACTATTGACTACTGAAATGTAAATGAGACATATACGCTGAGTACGTGTATTGAAATGCAAAGGAGGTAAGCTCGCTGAGTGTATATTGAAACGTAAATGAGATAGAAATTCGCTGGGTGTATTGGGAAGGCATATCTTTCCAGCGAATATTTCAATCTCACTTTGTTCTTCATCCTGGGCAGTCACGTTTTGCTTTCCCGCACACCCACCCAACACATGGTGCAATAGATTCTTCTATTGTACATGCGTAGAGGATGGTTAAAACAAATGTGGCAAACATGATAATGTTGAAATTATGGTTCATTTAACGAATTGATATATGTTTTATGCGATTGGTATTTTCAGTTAAAATCTTTCATATTTGGTTTATTTTCATATGTATATTCATTGTTGTTTTGTTCATGATTTTGACTAGGCGGGACTTTTTCTTTAGTTGCAAAATGTGACTGCCCAGGATGGTGAACAAAGTGAGATTGAAATATCCGCGGGAAAAATATGCCTTCCCAACACACCCAGCGAATTTCAAACTCATTTACATTTCAATATACACTCCGCGAGTTTACCTGCTTTGCATTTCAATGCACTCAGCATACAGGTCTCATTTACATTTCAATAGTCAATAGTTGGAACTTGTTTCACTTAAAATGTAAAAGCAGATCTTTCACATGAAATATTCTTATCCAACCTAGTGAGGCTAGTCACATTTTATTGCTACTTACCTAATATGTATTTGATACATAATGTCAAATCCAGAAAAGAAAAACAAGATATAAATGGAAATAGACAGAATCAATTAAACACTTTGTGACACAAAATCACCAATTATTCTTGGCAGGCCTCTTCATCATGTTAGACAATAAAATCATATGGTTTCTGCTAATAAAGTTCTTCATGCATACCATAAACTGAGGGTTTTTTTTAAAATCAATTATTCGGATGGATCGTTGGAGAATGAATGGGTCGTTTGGCTATAGGTCTTGGACCAGTAACCCCTCAAGGTCGGGTCAACTGATCCACAACTTTTGATCGAGTACTGAATACTGTTGCTGTGTCTATTGGATGTTAATATCACAGGAGCAGAGCATCCCAAATTAAGTCCCATCATCATTTTGGATAGGAAAATACTTATCAACTGTGAGTTTTTGAAAGGCACTGCTACTCTAGAAATATTTTAAATCATGTGATAACTTTGTGTATTTTTGGAGACATATTTGGCGCGGAACGGTCAATCATGGAGGTAAGGTACACAAATGCACCTGTAAAAAAAATCTGATCACATGACCCCCCATTTTCTTGGTTTTAACTTGTTGCTACTGGTATAAACTTGAAGCAGAATGCCAAGGAAGTTGCAGTTTTACGTTTCAAATAGGAGAGATAAGCCAGCGAATGTCGCTATTTTAACATGTAAATGCATTAGGCCTAGGTTATTGGTCCAAGACCTGGAAGAGGGAAGGGTGGACGGTTTGGGAGGTAAATATCCCGTGACACCAGCAGCTTGGGTAAGCCTTAAGGTTCAGACATTAACCCATCGCTGGTGGGATTATTCCCTAAACAAACAAATAATTTGTTAACAGAGACCGGTGAACAGCTAAGCACGCAAGACTATGCGATTGGCAAACTTCGGTTTAGTTGTAATATTGTTATTGTTGTTGCTGTTGCCATTTGAGTCAGTCTGGTGTCCAAGTGAGCGATAATAGAAACATCTGGCAAACCGCGTGATGAACAGGCATTTCGCTGAGCAGCTACCGACTTCATGATACAGTGTCATGCTAAGACATTTGCCACAAAATATCACAAATACATTATGGAATATGAGAATGAACAATCACCTGCTTGTAAATGTGAAAATATTACACCCAGCCGCAGCGCTTGTCCAAACTTTGCCACCTTCGACAGCATGGATGCGGGCCGTGTGCAAATGTTATTTAACATTTGAGTTGAACTTGAATAACATATACACACTGTACGCCTAACAACTGTACATTGTCTCACTGCTGATCGCCTGCTGTGCTGCGATGAGTGCTTAATTCAGTCAAGTAGTCCGACTGTTCCCACTTGTTTCACGCATGTATTGTTGAACAATGGCAAGCCAAACCTGCAAATGGGATCAAACCACCATTATATTTACTGTATATTCTCATATTATTAGCATAAAGGCGTATAACTTTTGTTGCGTCACTTTTTAAAATAAAGTATGCAGTTGGTGTTGTGCAGCCACCTTTCATTGAAAACGTTCAAAATATAAAAGGCGAGTCTATAGATAGAATCAAAAGTTATGCCAGTGTTTACCTGTCATAGCCAGGAAACACGTGCTCCGAGCACGGCTTGCCAGCATTACGTCACTGCGTATGAATATGTAATTTGCCCTCTGTTTATAAAACTCATCATGGACAAAATATCTGTCAAACCATACAACACAAACAAGCTGATAAGCTCATGTAATAGTCTAGCTGAAACAGTGGGTTAATTACAGGTAAATGGCCCCCAAAGGTGTCAGCACAAGACAACCAAGAACTATTTAGTGAGGTTACCTGCACCTGATTGGCCGCAATGGTGTATTCATACCTTCAGGTCATCCTATGGATACATATACTAGGATCGCACATGGGTGGAGTGAAATATGGGGTCTTCCTGTCACTAGAGAGCACATTTGTTGGTAACATGCAGTCAAGAGTGCGGTTATCGGCAAATGGGCTCTTTCATGACAGGAAATTCTATATTTCATTCTTACTCATGTGAGATTCTATATTTTCTATATTTAACTGAATATTTACAGAAAAAATTATATCCTATAGTCCTACTGTTAATGCCGATTGGATGTGCTATCTTTGCACCTGATTGGCCGCAATGGTGTATTCATACCAAATATTAAGCCAAAGACTTCGAGTTTGAACCCATTTTTCCGGGGTTTTTTTCGTTTTTTTTTTTTTTTTTGTTTTTTTGTTTTTTTTTTTCTTCTTCAAATTTTCGGGGTTTTTTTCCAGACTGGAATCCAGTTACTTACCAAGTCCAAGATCAATATTCACCACAAAATAGCCTTTTTGTTTGTTTGTTTGGATGATGTGCAATTCCCACTGATTCCCCATTCATGGATGGAATCTTTTTTTCTTCAAATTTTCGTTTTTTTTCCAGACTGGAATCCAGTTACTTACCAAGTCCAAGATCAATATTCATCACAAAATAGCCTTTTTTTGTTTGTTTGGATGATGTGCAATTCCCACTGATTCCCCATTCATGGATGGAATCTTCAATTGAAGATAAAAGACCGTAAATTCCGTAATGCAATTGAAAGAACGAAGAGCTGATTACTGCAGAACGTTTTCACTGTTAAACTCTTTCGGTTCCAGATTTTGGACTGAGTCAACAGCTTTCCTCGGCGTGCTTTGGGCGCCCAAAGCGCGCCGATGAAAGCTGTTGGCCTGGATTATATTCTATGTAACTACAGGCATGCTGCTATTTGTATGAAATGCATTTTTACACGGAACATGAATCGAGCACTGTATATGAAGGCTTGAAGCTTTATTATAAGGCAGAACAGTTCGCTGTACGTATAGATGGACTTGTCTTTGGGCTCTGAAAGAGTTCTTTGCAGGGAGTTTTTCATTATGTACAAAGAGTAAATGCTTGAAACTCTTCGCAGAGACGTTATTTTTTCTTCTTAATTTTTTTTTCTGTTCACAGAGTTTTTAACTCTAAACGGAGGGTTTTTATTTCTGCGTGGGAGTTCTTAAATTCCTCCAGGGAGTTTACGCACGGGGTATTTCAAACTTTTTCGCACAGAATAGCACAACTCTTCAGGGAGTTTACGCACAAAATATTTAAAACTGTCTACAAAAAAATTAAAATTCTTTCCACAGAATTAAAAATCCCTGCAAAGAAATAAAAAAAATGTGCACAGAAGTAAAAACTCTCAACAGAGTTTATGCACCCTGCAGAGAATTAAAAACTTGGGCAGAATTGAAAACCCTCTCTGCAGAAAACATACGAATATTTGCATGTTTGGCATACCACATCGACAACAGTTATAACTTTTACTGTATCTTTTATTGAACCAATGTATCCAGAGCCTCCAAGCTCCTTTGTATGGGCCCACAAGTAATATCAAGATCAATATTTCAACACAGGAAACCATTCCATTACTTAACCCGTATGTGGCAATATAGGCAAAAGTTTAGCAAAACAATATTTATTAATGCTGAGCAGCTAACAAGTAAACGCATAAACAGACATAGACAGATGTAAATTAGAAAAAACTCACCGGTTACAAAAATATAGTCATGCTGTCCAAATACTAACTGAACATGGTATAAAAAGTAGTCATGTTTGGTATGGGCCTAATTACAAGGCCTTCTCGGGTACGTAGCACACTCTAGAAATAATTGTTTTTTAAAAGATTATGGTCTGCTTTTTTAGCGAGCACAGGGGCCTATATCGTCTCTGCCGGCGATCTGTTCTGCCTTATAATAAAGCTGTAAGCCTGCATATGCAGTGCTAGATTCATGTTCCTTGTAAAAATTATATAGATACATGTACTTAATTCATTCTTCATTAACTTAGCACATTATAATGAGAAAAATAGAATGCTCACTGAACCTTATAGGAACATCATTAGATCTTTTTTCCAGATAAACTGATTACAAAAGACAAATTTGATAGTGTTTTGTTTGAGAGAGAGAGAGAGAGAGAGAGAGAGAGAGAGAGAGAGAGAGAGAGAGAGAGAGAGAGAGAGGGGATTATTGGGATTTTGAAGTTTCCTAGCCCCATGTAGTTCTATGATCGCCTCTTGCCCTTCCTGTTAAAGGCTTACATTCTCTGAGCATTACCCGCACATTTATTGTTCACGTTTATTGTGCATTGCTCATTAGTCTGAAACCTTTGGGGGTTTTAATGGAATAATAGTGTACACAGTTTTCTATGTTACACAGACTACATCTTGAAAGATCGGTCAATGTTGTTATCACTTGAAACCCCATGTATCGCCGCACATACGTCTTTTTTTCGCTCACATTTTTGTTTCAGATGTTATCTGCCGCATCACGTAAAAATGTGTTTAAAAGGAGGCCACTAGTTTCGTTTCTCAATTATAGTTTAATGCTCTCCTTAATTCTCTTATGAATGCTACTTTAGGGGATAATTCAATGCAATTTTGAATATTTTAAGGGTGACTTGTGAAAATATCTCATACTAACTGAAAATCTGTTTTCAGTTCAGTTTCTAAAGATCAAAATACTTTATATATATTAAAAGATATTTTGGTCAAATTTGTGCATACATGGACATTCATATTTGTTTCAAGAAAGCTCAATATCGAAATGTTTAGGCCTATCTTGCAAAACAAAACAGCATTTGATACTTTGCAAATAAGTCCCCTGCAAAATTATGTAGAATTTTATGCCGCACCTGATTATATTACAGGATTTGGATTATAAGGTTGTATAGTTTGATCCCGTAAGACTAACAGAAAAACAGGCGCTGTAATCAGGGACGTGTGTACACGTCCCTGCTGTAATCATGATTTAGTCCTCGTAATCACCACCGTATAATGATTCAGTCCATGTAGTCACTATCATAATTGATTGCAGGCCAAGACATTAAAGGTCACGCAGGGTATGGCCAAGTGCAAATCAGATATGCCCAATTGTTTCAGAATGAAAAGTTACTCTGCCTTGCATGTAATTTTAAAGCTGAAAAATCAAAAGTTTCTTCAGATCGATTTTTTGAGTGGAGACAAATTTTCTTTAACAACGTTGTTTTCAGCAGTAATGGTGCTCAGAAATTTTCGAGTAAAAAGAGTTTGAAGGCTGGAAATGAGGAAATTATAATGTCTACGTGGGCAGAGTATAGCTTATGACATTTTACGTGGATAGTAATTTGTTGGGTTCTTTACCTTGTTTTGTCCATTAATACATCGCGCTTGTCGGTGCGATTGCTTGATACAAGCTTTGGGCCACATGGTCTAATTAGTTGTTCCCGTGTGTGCTTTTTACCGAACACGATGCACTAACATTGACATGTTTAAGCTAGATATGTGTTGATCCGTACTCCTTATCACCATGTTACGTGTTCGCAAAGTTTGCATTGACAACGAATGCAGTCGCGATCGCTGATATGGCGACTATTGGACAAAATTCCTAATACATTGAGGCTAAAATCGCAAATTAAAATCGGAATTGGAAGATCTAGATAAATTCTGATTCGATAGATGTCATAAATTTGCATTTTTGAACGAAAAAGAAAAAAAAGCGTGGAAGTAGTAAAATGATTTTTGTTGTTTAATTGACCACTGTTTCATCACGTGAACTTCATCGCTCATATGACCAAGGTGATAAACCCTGATCAATTGTCATGCCTCAAAGTGAAAGGTTACCAACAATATTTTGAAAGGTCAAAATGCAGCTGAATTTCGGCATCTGGGTTTTTATGGGATTTTGCATCGGCAGTTACGGCCAGCAAACATGTACCAAGATCGACTCCTGCAAATGTCAGTCGAATGATGGAATAATTGATTTGTCGCCTTTGGACAGCGGAGATGCAAACAATCCAAAGTAAACCTTGTTTATTTATTGTCTAATTTTACATAGTTACAAACCAACGGTAAATGACGATATTATAACATTACAAACCAACGGTAAATGCCGCAAGGCGTCTGTCACGAATACTATGTAGCTGAGTCAACTTTTCAGTGACAGACCCCTTGGCCTGACTCAGTGGGGTGAAATGTAGGTGCTCCATACCTGTCACATGCAAGATGCAAATCACCGGGGGGGGGGGGGGAGGCGCTTCTGTGGTATCTCTGACCCACCACTGCTGCTGGTATCACTTTTGTGTTTCTTTGACTTGGGCATCATTAACCACCACCACCACCACAATATACGTGTAACCGTACTATATGGTCACCATCACCAAGCAGATGCAGTTCTGGCTACTTCTACAAAAAGCACGGGAAAAAAATACAGAGTGCAATAGTCAATAGATGATGCAATGCAAAAACATTCCCAATACATATAAACATACATACACACACACATATATATATAAATACATATATATATATATATATATATATATATATATATATATATATATATATATATATATGTATATATATACAGTAAAACCTCCACTACCGAACATCTCTGACTATTAACACCTCACACTTCTGAACACTTTTGTTTAGTCCCAAATGTTTACATGTTATTAAATAGGCACCTAGGTGTTCCTGGAAGCTCATAACCTCTCACTTCTGAACACTGAACACCTTTTTTCAGTCTCAAATCCACAAATGAACCCCCACTACTGAACTTGTGCTTTCTCTGTGAGCCATAACCAGGCCCAAGGTCAGTTGCTGGTTGTTTGTCACGAAGGATAAAAGCTGGCACACTGTGTGCATGCTGGACCAACACAGGAAGGTTGATAAGACATGCCTTTGCTATGCCCTGCTTCCCACCCTGTCTCTGTGGTTAAAGATCACACCTTGGTTGGTACAACTTATCAAGATTATTGTTTTATCTTCTGTGAAAGAATGCCTTAGCTCAGAACTGACTTTGGTTGGTATCTCTGCTGACCAATCAGCCATCAAAACCAACAGCCCATTGAGTAATCTAGGCAGGCAATTGAAAATCCTGAATGCTGGAATTGTCTCCAAATACAGTGGAAACTGCATTAATTTCATAGCATTTTGGTGTGATATTCCACCTTGCTCTTGAGTGTGTTTGATTTTACCAACAGTCACACATTGTCTTAACCCTTAAAGCGCTGATTTAAGACTGAGTCAACAGCTTTCCTAGGGGCACTTTGTGTGCAATGCGTGCAAAGTGCCCCCAGGAAAGCTGTTGACTAAGACTACTTTTTGCGTTAGACTAGGCTTGCTAGTATTTGAACAAACGGTATCTTCATGAGGAATTTGAATATTATAATCATTCTATGTTTAACAGTAATGGGAAAACTACTACAGCAGTGATTATCACTTTAAGGGTTAATAAGTTGACATGTTTGAGTGAAACTGGTTGTGACTGAAACAATTTGATGTTTTGATAGCAAGAAGTGGGACAGTACAGATGTAAACTGTGTTATTAGCATACATCATGTGCACGTAGTGTCATTTTTGTGAAGAATGAATGGATAATTTTGCAGAAATAGCTATACACACTTGTTACATTTCAAGTTTATAACCCATCAGCTGAACACCCCAACCTCCGATTACTGAACACCTCTCACTACAGAACACTTTCACTCAGTCCCCAGGGTGTTCAGTAGTGACAGGTTTTACTGTATATATATATATATATATATATATATATATATATATATGTATGTATGTATGTATATGCACATATACAGAGATACATACATGTATACTTGCATACATAAAAGTAAACACACATGTATGCCTAAAAAGCAAGTTATTATTGCCCCTTCTAGTTGAAGAGGAAACGGATGCCCCCATGCAGGATTTTGCCAACATTTCCAAACTATTTCACATTTTGTTTAGTTTAAATGTATAAAGCTTGTTCCAATCATACAGGTAACCACCTATATCAACTCTCCATGGCAAGGTTACACAGAACAATGGGGTCATTTGTCTCTGTACAATGTCTCATTCAAAAGTTATGATTATGATCGACTTTTGTCGAAAATCCAATATGGCCACCAAAATGGCCGCCAAAGAGACTCATGGGACAAAATCTCGACTTGGGAACATCAAAAATCGTAAAATAGACATCTTGAGGATTAAGAATATGTAAGTTAACAAGATATGTTTGTAAAACATAGATCCCCCCCTCCCTCATTACCCTTGCCCTCGCTACCCTTGCCCTCGCTACCCTATTGATAGTGGTAGAAGGGGCACTCGTGAACTTACAAAATTAGTGAAGGTTGATCATACATCAATGTCACAAATCTTTATACTTTAACCTAGCCCTTAAAAAACGACTAAAAACCTGGGCAATATAAAAGTTATAGCTGAAAAATTAGTCATCATTTAGAAACCATATTCAGCAAAGTGGCTTTATGACCTTGGAAATTATGGCACGGTCACTCATTTTCACTTGACCTTCTTCAGTTATTGTGCAAAAAACAAAAAAGGAAGTCTACTGTCTGTGTGTGACCCTCAAAACTGGGTCAAGGTCACGCATCTACAAACTCAAACTAGCCCTTATAGGCAACCATAAAGCTGTGCAATATAAAAGTGCTACCTCTAAAATGCAAGTTATCATGCAGAAACAGTATTCAACCAAATGGCTCTCTGACCTTTGAAATTAGGTCAAGGTCACCCATCTTCAAACTTGACCTAGACCTGAATACGGACAATTATCCAGTGCAATATAAAAGTCCTAGTTTAAAAACCTCTTC
Source organism: Hermodice carunculata (assembly GCA_964020975.1). NCBI lineage: Eukaryota > Metazoa > Annelida > Polychaeta > Eunicida > Amphinomidae > Hermodice > Hermodice carunculata. Next base: position 85,086,043 of record OZ026612.1, read on the forward strand.
AGTTATCATGTGGAAACCAAAGTTAACTCAGGTACCAACGTGACCTTGGAAAAATAAAACAAGGTCACCAAACTTTAAGCTTTTTCTAGCCCTTAGCAAGAACTATAGACCTGTAAAGTATCCCAGTCCTAACTTAAAAACTTCTTGCGTTATTGTGCAGAAACCACAGGAAGCATCAAACCATATTCAGTAAAGTGGCTCTGTGACCTTTAAAATGAGGTCAAGGTCATCCATCTTCAAACTTCGCCTAGCCCCAAATATGGACCATAATCCTGTGCAATATAAAAGTCCTAGCTTAAAAACCTTTTCAGTAATTGTGCAGAAACCAAAGTTAACTCAGGTACCACTGTGACCTTGAAAATTAGGTCAAGGTCACCCATCTTCGAACTTCGCCTAGCTTTTGATTAGAATGATACACCTGTACAGTATCAAAGTCCTAGCTCAAAAACTTCTTGAGTTATTGGGTGGAAACCACAGGAATTCTACAATTTCTCTGTGACCCTGAAAACTGGGTCAAGGTCATCCATCCCATCTTTAACATCAATCTAGCCCTTACACAGAACCATAAAGCTGTGCAATATAAAAGTTCTAGCTCCAAAGTATGTTATCATGCAGAAAGCATGAAACCATATTTAGGATAGGGGCTCTGTGACCTTTAAAATGAGGTCAAGGTCATCCATCTTCAAACTTCGCCTAGCCCCAAATATGGACTATTATCCTGTGCAATATAAAAGTCCTAGCTTAAAAACCTCTTCAGTTATTGTGCGGAAACCAAAGTTAGCTCAGGTACCACTGTGACCTTGAAAATAAGGTCAAGGTCATCCATCTTGGAACTTCCCCT
>OZ026612.1:85087083-85119083 GCA_964020975.1 Hermodice carunculata
AGCTTTTGATTAGAATGATACACCTGTACAGTATCAAAGTCCTAGCTTAAAAACGTCTTGAGTTATTGTGCGGAAACCACAGAAATTCTACAATCTCTCTGTGACCCTGAAAACTGGGTCAAGGTCACCCATCTTCAAAATCGATCTAGCCCTTACAGAGAACCATAAAGCTGTGCAATATAAAAATTCTAGCTCCAAGGTATAAGTTATCATGCAGAAAGCATCAAACCATATTCAGTAAAGTGGCTCTGTGACCTTTAAAATGAGGTCAAGGTCATCCATCTTCAAACTTCGCCTAGCCCCAAATATGGACTATAATCCTGTGCAGTATAAAAGTCCTAGCTTAAAAACCTCCTCAGTTATTGTGCGGAAACCAAAGTTAGCTCAGGTACCACTGTGACCTTGGAAATTAGGTCAAGGTCACCCATCTTCAAACTTTGCCTAGCTTTTGACTAGAATAATATATCTATTCAGTATCAAAGTCGTAGCTCAAAAACTTCTTGAGTTATTGTGCGGAAACCACAGTCTACCGACCGACCGACCGACCGACCGACCGACCGACATGTGCAACGCTATATGCCCCACCTTCTTCGAAGGGGGGCATAAAAAAATGTATCAATAGGGTGCTTGGGGACCTCATTTTCCTACTAGACTAAGAGGGGATATGAGATCAAAAAATGATTATTTCGTTCCCGCGAATGATATTGCGTTCCCTCGAAATAATTATTTCGTTCTCTCGCAGTATTATTGCATTCTTCGAAATATAATATTTCGTTCCCTCGCAATACGAAAAATAAATAAATAAATAAAAAAAAAAAAAAAAAAACCAGAAAAAAAAAAAACAAAAACAAAAACAAAAACAAAAAAACATATGTCCCTTGGCTGACTGAATGTAGAGCTCCAGAAGGGACATGGAAGAAAAATAATTTTATTTCGTTACCCCGCAATGATATTAGTTTCCCTCGCAATAATTATTTTACGGAGCCCCAGAGGGGACATGAGGATTTTTTTGCGTTCCATCGCAAAAGAAATTTTTCCACAGCAAAAAGCAGTATCTGGAGGCCCAGAGGCGCCATGATACATTAAAATTTATCTCCTTCCGTGAAAAGAATTATTTTTTCCCTCAAAAATATTTTGTGTTCCCACGTAAAAGTTTTGCATTCCCTCGCAAAAGTTTTGCTAGGCAACACAGAAGTTTAATTTAATTATTTCGTTCCCTCACAACAATTATTTTTTTCCCTCACAATATTATTTTGCTCCCTCGAAATAATGTTGCGAGGGAATGAAATAATATTGCAAGCGAACGAAATGATTATTTCAAGGAAACGATATATTGTTGCGAGACAACTAATAATATTGCGAGGGAACTAAGTAATTATTGAGAAGGAACAAACTAATTATTTCGAGGGAATGAAATAATATTGCGAGGGAACGATATATTCTTGCGGGGGAACAAAAGAATTAAAACGATGGAACGAAATAATTGTTGCACGGGAACGAAATAACAAAATTTCTTCTGTGTCCCCTGTGGGGCTCCAGAGGCTCTTGTTTTCGTGGGATTTTTTTTCCATTTCATTCCCACGCAGTTGTGTTTGGAGAGAAGGAAACTATGATTGCATGGGAAGGAAACATTTATTTTTTGCTCTCATGTCCCCTCTGGGGCTCCGTAAGTTTCCAAAGATGGAGGGGACCCAAGATATTGCTTTAGTTAGTATACGGAGCCTCAGAGGGGATATGAGAGGGGAAAAAATCAATCCCGCGCAATAATTATTTCGATCCCTTGCAATATTTTTACGTGCAAACGAAATTAAAATACAAAAACAAAAAAAAAACAAAAAAACAACAAAAAACAAACACACACACACACACAAAAGCAGGTACCTCTGGAGCCCCAGAGGGGACATAGAAGAAATTTTGTTATTTTGTTCCCTAGCAACAATTATTTCGTTCCCTCGCAATAGTCATTTCGTTCCCTCGCAATGATTATTCCGTTCCCTCGTAATAATATATCATTCCTTGGCAAAATTATTATGTTCCCTCGCAATATAATTTCGTACCCTCGCAATATTATTTCGAGGGGACGATATTATTGCGAGTCAAAGTAATAATGTTGCGAGGGAACGAAATAATTATTTTGAGGAAACGAAATGATATTGCAAGGGAACGAAATTATTATTGCGAGGGAACGTAATATTATTGCGGGGGAACTAAATATTTATTTCGAGGGAACGAAATAATATTGCAAGAGAACGAAATAATTATTGTAAGGGAACGCAATATTTTTGCGAGGGAATCAAATGAAATTTTTTTTTTCATGTCCGCTCTGTGGCTCTACATTTAGTCAGTCTGGGGAAATAAGTATTTTTTTTTTTTCGTTTTGCGAGGGAACAAAATATTATTTGGATTGAACGAAATAATATTGCGAAGGAACGCAATAAATATTGCGAGAGAACGAAATAATTATTTCGAGGAAATGCAATATTATTGCCAGGAAACGAGTTTTTTTCTCTCATGCCCCATCCGGGGCTCTGTAAGCTTTCACCGTGACTAAATGAGTTATTAAGATATATGTATGCTATCCCAGTATTAAGAAACTTCTTACTCTTTGCAGCTTGTATCATCGGAGGACACTGATTCAATCATCAAGGGAATCGGTATTCAATGTATACTTGTTTATAATTTGTAAAACTTTAATACTAGGGACTACATGTAGATGTACAATTGCTGTGTTACAGATTCAAAGACCAGGATGACACGTCGCAGCTTGGAAAATATTCCTTTAATCCATGCAGTAATTTTAATGAGGGGACTAACTGCCTTGGTGTAGCGGTAAGAACACTAAACTGTTAACTTGGTAGGGATGCCTTTCGGGTTTAACCATGCTGCCATGTTTAACTCTTACAGGCGCATGGAACAGATGCCTTGCCAAGTGAGAGCAATGTAGACCACCCATCCCCGTTTTTTCTTCTCCTCCCCCCCCCCCCCCCCCCCACGTTCGTATCGTATCCCTTTGCGGCTTCCAATCAAAATACGTGGAATCACCTCTATCAAATACACTTCAAAAATTTATCATGTGGGCTAAGTTATACATGTATGAGTTCTAAGGATTCCGACGGATCGGTATTGTTTGAATTATGTCCTGCACATATTGTAATTTACTTAGTGCCAGAAGGTGCAGTCACCATTATAAATAAAATGCACTAAGTTTATTTTGAAGTGATGTGAAAATATGTTTTGTGTATTGGAATCACGGCAGCTCCCTGGGCACGAGGTAAGCCCAGACGGACAACAAAGGGATCAACCAATGAGATTTCAGCCTTCAACAAAACGCCGGCGTGAATGTAGACGAATTTATGTCAACGAAGTGTTTTCCACGAGCACAGCAACAAAAGTAATTTTAACGCTTTATTGGCAAGTGCAAAGTGCATTTCATTTGAACCAACATAAACTTTAATACAGTGACTTAGAAAGCACATGTTTATTTGTGTTGAACGTTCTAATACACGTATTTTTTGTCCAGTACAAATCAGCGTGCACATGCCGGCCACTTTTTCAAAGCTTTTCGTACCTTCTAATAATGTATATGAGACACAGACATCCCATTGACAATAGCTACAGGTGATGGGAGGAGGGGCAAGGGTCTGCATTGCGTGCACTAATTGGCAAGGCATCTGTTTCGAGCGCCTGTATTGACTTCCATTATTTTGGATTATGAAGACAATGAAGTAGTAAATCTACAAATGTGTTAATTAATTGCTAATGTGATTCTGCTTATAGTTTTAATAAGCATGGAGTTATTATACAGATAATACCTCCATGTAATAAGGGACTTTCTAAAATCTATTTAATTAAATATCCAAATCTTCCGTTTCTCGAAATGTAGACGATTTCATGAGATGTTATTCCATCAGGTGGTTGATATTTGATCAACGTTTAATTAAAGCCTATATTAAGGAGCCCAAAATATAACAGATACACTCAGCTCGTTCTTTATATATACTTTTATTCCAGAGAAAACGAGATATTTATGAAAATGGTAGTGATGCTTGGCCTGTAATATAATAAGCCAGGAGAAAACGTGATAAATGGTAACAACGTAAAAACTGCCTGTTATGTAATATTAGTACTAACCCCGAGAAAAAGTGACATTTAGAGCTGCTTTGCGTTATGATGTACAATTATTTTTTTGTGTGTTTTTGTTTTGTTATGCTTTAACATGTTTTTCGCGAAGTACATGAAAAAAACTTATTTCTGTTACTTATGTACATATAATGTAAGTATGCTAAGTTCTATTCATACAATGTATGTTATAGGTTTGCCAGTCCCAAAACCAAGACACCTACACACTTGGTAGCCAGGATTCTGCTGTGTTCGCCAATGTGAACAATGATCTGGAACTACAATTCAGTGGCATAGGTCTTCAGGACCAAATAAAAAGGTGACAACAGTTCTATTCTGATACAATTACGCAGGTCGTCAAGAAAGTACGGGGGATGGGACCATTGGGACAGTTTTTCTTCCTAGACACGTTCAATAAAAAGTAGAATAATAAGACTGACATCACAAAATGGCCGGCATTTTTGTCATAATTTGACAGGTATCTACACACCATATCTTGTGTCACCTTTGGTTAGAGAACAACTGTTAACTTAAAGTAAAGCGCCTCCCAATCGGACTCCGACAAATTTTCATGGGTCACACTGGTACGCATGCATTGTGTCTGGTCTTCAATTCCAGAGCAAGAGATTCTCATTCTTGATCAGAACACACCAGTCCTTCACATGATGGTTACTTACCCTGAGTTGCCATATCTTTTTTTATTGTAAAAATACAATACGAAATTGCTGCAAACATAGGGTTCATGGGAGTAATTTACCATTGAGCCTCACTGCCATTGGTTTTCATAGTGTCGCTGTGTCCCAACCTAATAGGAAAAAAAAACAACCGAAAAACACACTAAGACATTAGACAGTTCTATCAGAAGGTAAGTATGCGCTGGAAATGTTTCCTTACATATTTATAGAACTACTTCAATAATAGATGTTTCATATGCTAAGGGCATTAATTTCTTGAAACTTGTCCAGAAGGACATCCAAAAAAGTTAGGTGGGTGGTAGGGTTATCAAAAACCCATTGTTTTTTCAGCCAGTTCTGTGAACACGTACACTTTGTATTACTCTCAGGCCTCCAACCATTCAGTATATCAGCCAGCCACCTTGCCAACTGACTAACCGAGTAGCCAACCAACCAGCATTCGCACTGATATATCAAACAGCCGGCCATCCAACCACCAATCATGCAACCAGTCAATCAACCTGCCACCATAATGATCAATAATGGGCCTGTATGTTAGCTAGTCAGGCCACCTACCATTTATTAGTTTATCATACAACCGCCCAACCAACCAGCCATCCAACCACCCAACCAACTAGCCAGGTAACCAGCTAACCAACCTGCCGACCAGCCGGCCTTCCACCTGACCAGCCAACCAAACAACCAGCCAGCCAACTTATCACCAACAAAACAGCCATCCAACGAACCAAATAAGCATAATCTTTTAAAAGCTTAGTCATTAAAGGGCCTATGTCCCTAATACCTTATCAAACCATGTATTATGACATTGTTTAAGTGGAATTAGAGTTTTTCGATAATTGTGCTATGCTTTCTTTTGCTTTTCCAAACAGGACTGCACACATAAAGCTGACGTGTGATCAGAATACCGAGTTTGCATTCACAGCTACAGGGGAAGACTCGGCTAATCCAACAAATTATGCAAGTATAATTTCTTTGTATTTGGTATGGCTCACTTCATATCTTCAACTCTGTGGGGACTGAGTTAATAGCTTTTTTCTCAGCTCACTATGGACGCAATGCCCAATGTACGGAAGAAAGCTGCTGACTGATTGCCTTTGTCCTTCTTCAGGAGAAAGGAAACATGACATTTACGATGCTAAGTTTTCTGGTAATTTGATGAAAGATATTTGCTTGGCAATACATCGCCGTTTAGTCCCTCAGTGTAACCATCTGTGACTGTAAAGACACTTTATTTGCAAACAAGGTCTATATACCCCCCCCCCCCAAAGTACTGTGTTGAAGTAAGCTTGTACGTGTGTTTTGTTGCGACACAACGGTAAGATCGATATTTAGAGTGTTGCTGGATAAGCGCATGTGAATCGCAAACGTCAGACAAAAACAAACACAGAACAAGACAATAACTCTTATATTCCAATATCTCAACAAGCATGATCACATATCAATTTTTGGATAAAGGGAATGTACAATTTCAGGAAAAAATATCAGCAGAAAATAAAAAAGACTCACAATTTTTTTTAGAGTTTAGCACGCATAAAATTATTTTAAGCATGCGTGATCTGACCTTTTTGTTTCATGTGTACCTTGGCATCGGAGGTTTACATCAGCAACAAAATTATAAAAAATAGTTACTGACCTTACTCATCGTTTTATTTTAACTTTCTTTCAATAAAAGTTAGGAGGAAATAGACTGTTTTGATAAGCTCTTTCTTTGAAAAAGATCAATGGCCAACACTAAAAATATTCACTGTTTCTATACTACGTCCAGATACGCCAAGTGCAAAAGAAAAAACAAACAAACAAACAAACAAAAAAAACTTTTGTTTTTCAACTGATCCTTTCACATTTTACTAAATTGTCTAAATTTAAATCCAGTCAGCTGATGAAACCATCACATGATGCCAATTAGTTTTTTTTTTTTTTTACTATTCTTGCCATGCAATACCAGTGGAATGAGATTGTAGGTGCGTAATTGGCGATTTTTGTCTACTTTCTTTGTTAATATAAAAACTTTTTGCATGATTAAAGAAGGGGTGAAATTAATTGATCCACGTGCCAGTCAACCCACTTTCCCGAAAAAACATAAAAGAAAGACCAAGAAGCGAAAAATGCTAATAGTGAAAATTACTCCAATGTTCATAAATCAACAGAAAAATACGTTTTCTGAGCTATATTTACGTGTGTGATTGTAAGGCTTGAAAATACGTGATGCACACCCTCCCCTGTGATTTCCCTAGAGATCATATGCTTATGTACTGGTACAAACCTAGCAGGCTGGTAAGCAGAGATGATATGATGGCTGAAATTACACAGTAATAACAAAGAAATACCCGTCAATATTTTAGACAGCCTGAAATTTAAAACTACATGCGCAGGTCGCTTGCATTTGATTGACTGTCATGGTGGAGCGGAAGACCTGAATCTTGTCAGATCTAACTTCTAACTGCGAGCACTTGTCAGTCTTTCCCTCTCATGGTTACGTGATTTTGTTAAAAGCAAAACGAACCTAGTAATGTTGGTTGTAGTTTGACATATAGGTAAAGGTTTGAATGACCTTCGATTTGCAAGATCATTTGTTCCATGCTAACAACCATTGACGGTCCGACCTGTATAAAAGAAATCTAAACTTGGATAATGATCTGCGTGAGACCATCAACATGTTTTCTCAATCACGTGAATTCGTGATAACGTTTTGTCTCAGTTTTCCCCCCGCAAGAATTTTAATTGTTAAAGCGGAAGTCTCATTGGAAGTACAGAATACACGTTCAATAGTCGCACTTCACAACACGAAAGTGCACATTTGAATGTATTAAATTATTTAAGTTGAGCGGTAATACGATTCTTGCAGTGATAGAATGTATGACATTTTTATTTACTGCACAGAGGTAAGTTTAATCTGCAGATTTAGTAGGGTTGTTTCTAAATACATTTATAGTTCATCGTTGTAATAAAATTACGATGTTAAGTAATTGCACAATTGAGATTTATTAAAACAAATATGTCCATGGTGAAATGTAAGTAAGTTTACACGATCCATTTTTATGTATGTGTGCTCTCATTTCGCTAGCTGCATGTCAAAATACATTCCTTGAGTTATGATTATTCATTTACAGCATATGACACTGACAAGTAAACATGCTTGTCCACAGAAAGGCCCGGCGCCGCCTCCTTCAGGGGGTGGGGGTGGCGGTCTAAGTGTGGGTACCATTTTATGTATAATGTAAGTATTATTTGGAGAACATTGGACATGTTGATATCAATAGTAATATTATTTACTTGTACCTTCCAAGCTTTTAAATATGCATGTGCAGTAAGGAGATAAAGGTTAAATGAAAAAATTTGTTCAGGGACCGTTCATAAATGTCGATATTTGCATGAGTTGGGAGTGTACAAGGAGTTTACAGATACACACTAGGAAGAGAGTGAGACATCAAGAGAAGAAAAGGATGTAAAAGTATTTTTAAAAAAATGAACGTGATCTGATTATCACAGGGACACTTCAGCCTCTGAATCCAAGGTCAGCTACGCACAAGACTGTCGCAGTCTTCTTGTTTTCCTTTTTTTCCACAGAGTAGTACAGAACGTACCTGTGTATTTTTGAAAAAAAAATCTCGCATAGGTTTCCTGTTTTTATTCACTTACCAGCACAGGTGTGCAGATTTGAAGGCAATGGAGTCATATTCTTGTTATTTGGTGCTCATTTATAAAATTTATACTGGAACTGAAATGCTTACATTGCATACATTGAGTGAAAGCAGTGCTATTTTACTAAGTGTGTGTTTTGTACCGTTGTAAAATTACTACATTTATGGACAATCCTTGACTTGTACCTGCAATTTCTGATTTGTATGATATGGGAGCTCATTTTATTTGTTGCACTTACTCTGCTTTATACAATAAGGAAATATCAAATTGACTAACCATCAGATCTTAGCTTGGACAAAATGCTTAACGTATATATGCTGATTGTATCCGTGGCCATTCTTTTTGCACATAGGAGCACATGCTTATTATGCCCATTATGAGTCCACGTGATTAAAATAAAAGTGTCTTTAATCCAAAAGCTATTGTATGACACATAAAATATGAACTATTTACATGTACATTTTCTATGTACAAAACGGTCATATGGATATGTAACAAGCATCATAAATGCGATCCATTTTCTTGGTCTCCAATGTTGAGTCGTCCACCAGGGTTAAAATCTGTATTTCATGGCTACTTTTGCTACGTCTGTTTTTAGACATAAAAGCTTTTTTCTTTTTTTTTTATATACAACAGAATGGTAACCATGATCCCAACCTATGTGTTAGGAGGGGTTGTTTTCAATAAAGTTCGACGTGGTGCTAAGGGAATAGAGATGATTCCACAAGTAGAGTTCTGGAAGGATTTTCCTTTTCTTGTTAAGGTAAGATTGACTTGCATGACAAAGTTGCACATATGCATAGCACTACTAAACAAGAATCTCAGAGATGAGCAACCTTAGGATTTGACATAAAATCTATTATTAAAGTGTGTGTGTCCACACGCACTTTTTTGTTTTTTCTTTCTTTCTTTCTTTCTTTCTTTCTTTCTTTCTTTCTTTCTTTCTTTCTTTCTTTCTTTCTTTCTTTCTTTCTTTCTTTCCATCTTTGTTCTTTACCAGCAAATTTGTCCGACACTTTTCTCGGACACTATTAAACATAGAAACTCCAAACTTGGCATAATTGTACCTCCATACAAGGAGTTTGACCTTTTTATACAGAGGAATGAAGATGTTTAAAAGTATGCATATTAGGGGCATTTGAAATTTTAAATCTTGAATATCTTCGAATGTATTTTAGATAGAGATGTCATTCCAACTTCTACCAGGGGATTATTGACCAGCACACATCTAATGAATTTAAAGCAAAAGTTTTAGGAATTTAATTTATGCTAATTAGCAGCATTTGAAATTTTAAAACTTGAATGTCTTCAAACCTATAATAGATAGAGATGTCATTTCAACTTCTACTAGGATGTTGTTGACCATTGCGCATGTAATGAATCTCAAACAAAAGTTGTAGCAATTTAAATTATGCTAATTAGCAGTATTCAAAATTTTCAATCTTGAATCTCTTCAACACTATAATAGATAGAGATGTCATTCCAGGTTCTACTAGGGGCTTGTTGACCATTGCACACCTATTGAATTACAAACAAAAATTGTGGCAATTTTTAATTATGCTAAATAGCACCATTAGAAATTTTAAATCTTGAATAACTTCAAAGCTATAATAGATAGAGATGTCATTCCAACTTTTACTCCTGTGTTATGAAATAGTTGTACATTGCCATACCAATATGCTTTGAAGACACACACACTGATTGCTATGCACCAAATCGACTTTCCTAGTTTGAAGCATGTAGCTCAAGTGTTACCAGTGAGACATTTAAGATTTCATTCTATGACATTGCTTCATCTAAGTTCACTCAGTCTTGTCATTATAAGCAAGAACTTGTGTTGCATTATTTATTTGCTATTATTTCAAGGTCATATATTCTTTAAATTGCTAGTGGGATGTCTTTACCAGATATAAGGTAAAAGCAAGCAGCCATCGTCACAAAAAGGGTGTCCGAGAATTTAAGGATGCGAAATATGCTTGATGGGTTCCCGCTGTTCACCAGTTGATAAATTCATATGGCGTTGAAGTTAGACAAAATTGTCATTGAGCTTGATAATAGTAATTTATCAAGGCATAGATTTAGACATGACAGTGACTGGACTGGCTGCGGAGCGTAGAGAGATAGGATTTTTTTTTATTCGGAATTACATGTGGCACTATTGCTCCTCTTTGCATAATAATACGCATGGCAAGAGACCTGTACGGATGTGTCTGCCTTCGCAGCTTGGTATGTATTTGACTGGCAACCTCAAGATCCCAGTAAAAAGTACAAGGCCTGAAGGATCTGTTAACGGGGGCTGGGGGGGGGGAGGGGCAGTAATATGACAATCCAATTTGTAACAACATTACAGCCGCGCCACTTGCACTTATATTTCTCACAATGCACAGCTTGTTTTGATCGGAGGGCACAATTGAGTCATGCATTTAATCAGCGCGGGTCTTTGTTGGCACACAAAAACATAGGATGAGAAATATCTTATCATTTTTAAATGTCGGAAGGTGCCCGTTTTGCGGGAGGGAGGGGGTTATGGGAGACACTACTCTGTACACTCTATGGAAGTACAGAAAATGAAGAACCATCCCTTCATGGGAATCCACAAGCATCGCCCTCCAGAATATTGATCTCATCTGCAGTGTACTGAGCTAAGCATGAACATCTTTGTTCATTGAACATTCTCTTTTAAATTTGCAGGATGGTGTCCTGTTCGTGTTCACAGGCTGTAAAGGCAAAGTGCAGGGTTATGGCCAGATGTCATGAGAATAAATTACCTGACGGACGGAAGTGATACTTTGAGTGTTGAAGATGTTGAGGTCTCAAGCAATCGTGTTTCAGCAATACAATGTAAATACTGGGTGGGGTAGAGTCCAGATGTCCCTTCCGTTAGCAGTCTTCAACAACATAGATGGAAATATATTGATTTATTGGATGGTGGAAAATTGTAAATGGTTTTCTAGTTGCACTGGGAAAAGTTGCTATATGGTACCATCTGACCATGTTGAACGATAAAAACCTAATGGTACCGTAAAAGCATGCATTGCTACATGTACATAGAGTCGACCAATTACAATAATTTCACACGATGTTGCTGGATGGAGTAATGCAAGACAAGTGCGTTCGGTATTACTTGATTTAATTTTACTCTTCTATTAGTTTGAGCATCATCTCATAATACGCTATGATAAGGCTGAAAGATAAAAATTAAAACTTTATTTCTTTGTCAAAGTAAATTGTCAATCTGTGTGAAAAAATGCTGAGATGAGCTGATATGCCTGCGCACTGGAAAATTGATAAAAATAAGGTTTCGTGCTCCAAGTGGAAGTGTTACTTTCTCTGTTTGTTTGCTTTGTGCAAAATAAAAAAAAATCTACGTGTGGCGTCGAAAGCTTTACCAACTGCATGTTTCATATGGATAGACGTGTTTAAAGGTTGCCTCACTGTTTAAAAGAAACAGGATAATAAGGCTTTTATTCCGTCAACGGCCTGACAATATTTGGTTGAAAAACAACACTAATCATGGCACACGTCCCTCATCCGAAATTGTTTTTGAAGTCTAGTGCAAACGGTTCATTGTCAAATATTGTTTTTGAAGTCAATTCAGGCGGTACTTTATCACATTTTATTCTTGAAGTATTTGTTGGACGGTCCATAATGAATGTTAAGTCTATGTGACAAAAGAATCACTTTAATTATTTTAAATATGGTATTCTATAAGTCTTTTATATGTTACTAAACGAACAACAACACCACCAGGCTAGAGGGCAATAGAAATGGAAGCCTTCAATAGCTATGTTTTAAATTTAAGCGCTAAAATAATTTTGGCCATCTTTATAATTGAAATTTCATTAGCGACATTGTTAATTCTTTAAGTGGCAAATTTTGGACTGAGTCAACAGCTTTTCTCGGTGCGCATTGGGCGCCGAGGAAAGCTGTTGACTTGGGATATTTTCTCTGTAACTAGAGACATGCTAGTCCTTAAATGAAAGATTTTAATACGAGGAACACGAATCTGATATCCTAATGATAATTCAGACTAGTTTCACTTTAGAAGATCGACTTTGGACGTGATTGGCACTGAGAGAGTAATGTTTCATAAGTATATATTGTATGAGGAAGTGGGAGTCGTGCTTGTATCGTGAAAGGAACACTAATGAATTCTGATGGTAGGTTTCATTTTGTAATGTTTATTGGGGGAAAAACGGACCAGGCATAACAGGTTTTATTCGATCCGATTTGTCCTTATTTTAATTTTCTTTGATCCTTTGTGCACCATAGCAATGTTTTGACTGTGCATGGTGTCTTGCCGGTTGGTGAAGAAACCCAGTACAACGGTAAACCTAAATATTCCAGTTGATTCACATCTGCGTTCCTTCTTTCTCTTCTGATTAGCTGTAAAAAATTATTTGACGCAGTTTGCACCGTTTTATTTCATTTCTAAATGATAACTGCGACCCTGTTTTATTGTTGTTTACATGGGCAAGAAGAATTGAATAGTGATCATAAAATATCGTGTATATTTTCATAATGGGGCAATTTTTATAATATTTACATGTATTTCATTAGTATATTTACCACTACTGCTACTTTTATTATTATTATTATTATTAGTAGTAGTAGTAGTAGTAGTAGTAGTAGAAGTAGTAGTAGTAGTAGTAGTAGTAGTAGTAGTAGTAGTATAACGGTTTTTTTTGTTGGTTTTTATTCAATCGTAAGACGTCCGTCAGGTAGCATTTTGATCGCAGAAGGAAAAAAAGTTTTATTGCCTTTTTATGATCTGTATTATTTTTGGATCAGGAGTCTTCATAGTCCCCACTGTGACTGCCTACATCTTTACGTACACTGATTGACTATAACATCTCATGGAAACCAAATAATGTAGAATAATCGTGGCTTCAATTTTCAATATACAGTTTTACCACCAGCTCCATACGTGTATACCATACCGTTGTTGTTGTTTTGTTTTGTTTTTTATTTTTTGTTTTTGTTTTTGTTTTTGTTGTTTCGTTTTTTGTTTTTTTTGTTTTTTGTTTTTTGTTTTTTTGTTTTTTGTCTTCGATGAAGTACCACAGGTTGTGGCAGTCCATTTTGCCTCGGCGAAATTAATCCTGAGTAGGGTATAATAGCCTAATATTGGTCGGATATAACTGAGTGATCTGTACCCTGTGGAAGTCTTTGGATGACATAATGTTTGCTTCACTCCCTATGTCGTACTTGAGGCATACAAGCCGATTACAAAAAAAAAAAAAAAAAAAAAAAAAATCAGTGTTTCTGTCTATATTTGGGAGCTACCTATGCCATCAACAGCAAATGTGTCACCTGCGAAGAGCTCCCCCAATAAATTGATCAAAGTTTTGTACGGACGAATAGTATGAACCCTTCTCTTGGGGAAAAACAAAGGGCGTGTGTATCTTGTAAACCCGCAGGGACGATCATCATAAGCACTATTTCACCCAAAACGCCCTTTAATGGCCCCTGCGGTGCATGCAAGTATTCACACCAATGCTGTGCTTTTAAAACTGCTGCCATTTCGTATGATCAGAGTTCCCACAAGTCGCCTCCCGATTGCTTTTGCGATAGTGCTCATGCTGGCTTTTGTTGTGAAAATGCTTACGCAGGTTCCTGTTCTGGTCACATTTATGATGCTGAACCCACAAGTGCAGTGGACTGACATTTTTTTTATCAATACGCTTGATATAAAATGCCACATGTGCAGATCATCAGTATGTAGACCACCTAGCTTTGTGTACTGTGACAGCCTCAGATACTGCACAACATTGCAGTAGAATGTAAATTGCTAGCTCTGGTGCAGTTTTGTGGTGGTGCCTAATGTGGCTAATTACTAGCGTCACTTGCATGCCCAGAGCGACAGTAAGGGCTATCACGCTGGAGGTTCCACCGGAGTAATTATGCCTGTTATGAGGTAACATGCTTCGAGAGTGCCAATAAAATATCAGGCCTAGGGATGCAAAGGGCTGTATATTAAAACAGTTTGCTACCAGAAAGGCAGATTTTGGCTTGATAGTGGAAAACAATGTATACTTTGAGCTGACATGAATATTATAAAGGTATGTCCACTGGCACCAGTATACACAGTGATTCAGCTGGAGTCAACACTGTGTGCGCGCAATGATATTGCAAGTAGTACTAGGCAGAGCTGGTTGCCATGGCAGTTTGCTGAAAAATTTCCCATTCATGCTCATGTTTTCTGGTGTTTATTTGATGTAAAAAATTCTAGGGAACATTTTGGTGTATAAAACATACATGTTTGTAATCCATTGAGTGAACTAGAAGGTGGCAGCTCTGTTCGTCTGTTTTCACAGGTTGAATTACTGGCGTGAAACCTGGATATAATAATAATAATAATAATAATAATAATAATAATAATAATAATAATAATAATAATAATAATAATAATAATAATAATTTTTATTTACCCCCAAATATTGGGGAGACACAGATAAATACATAGTCACATATACAATCGCATAATGATATACATATATACAAAGACGAGCCATTATTGCTCGTAAAATATTAAAAAAGCCGGGATCAAACTACCAAGATCTGTAGAGGAGCTGCTGTTATGGGCAGGCAGAGGCCGGGCAGGCGGGCCTGCTCACTAGAAACACCTAGTGAGCAGGACCGCCAGCACATGCTCCTCTGCCCATGGCTTAATAAACTTCTCGTGGCAAATCAGGTACCCTAATGAGTCCACCACACCGTCCCGCGGGCGCCCCGACTCATGGACAGTCGAGGGACGGTTGAATCCAGTAAGCGCAACACTGGTCGGAGATAGGCCGAGATCAAAGATACGGTCGATTATGGTGCCTTTATATCTTCGCCCAGAAACGATGTATTGGGCCAAAATAGATATAGGTATAGCGCCAGAAGTTGGTGTAGTGACAGATACATGCGCAAAGGGATAGACGTTATAGCACTGGAAGGAGGTATAGCGACATGTCCAGATTTATTAGAATTATACCGCAAAGAGAATGGCAAAGTTGTCACGAAGGGGCGATGTTATTCGTAGTGTGTGACTATTAATATGATTTGTCAATCAGCCTAATTTGACTTCATAGGGGATGACTTTTTTCCGGTGCTACAATTCTAATAAAGGCACATGTCTGGTGCTATACCTGTTTCCGGTACTATACGTCCTTTCGGTGCTATACCTACGTCCGGCGCCACACCTTTTTCCGGCGCTATACTTTCTTACAGTGCTATACCCACTTTCGGTGCTATACTCTGCGCATGCTCGTGACGTCCTCAATTAGCCTCCACCGCAAAACTGCGTCAGAACCTCTGCCTTGGCATACTGCTTGTCAGCTTGATGACCTCAGCCTGGCGAATTTGACTCCAGTGGTCTCTGAGCCACTGTGTCAGTACGAGGCATACACATTGCTTTCCTGCCACAATTAACTGTATGCCCAGTTGTCCTAGTAACCGTAGTCTCGACTAGCAAGATACGGGCCGCTGCCTGTGCGGGGAAGTGCGTATTACAAATATTTTGGAAATAAACAATATTTAGTAGACCCCGCCCCCCCCCCCCGCCACCCTTAGTACAGGCTAATGGAACTAATTTGTTCTTGGAACCAATTTAGGTAGCACTAAATAAATATAACTTTGGTATTTGGAAACTTAAATTTCACTGAAAGACACTAACTTTGCATGAACAGGGTATCTGGACCTGCCTGTGACAGTGATATATATGCCTGTGGGACCTCAGTGATTGACAAGGGAGAGCCCCGTGTTTTGTGGCGGGAAATTAATGTGCATGTTGCGTGTTGGTCCAGGGTAGCTGCAGGTTTTTCATACTCATCCTTAATTCGATGGCCAAGCACATCCCACAAATGCTGGACGGGGGATAGGTCAGGAGAACGGGTCGGCCATGGCAACATTGGGATTTTATGTTGCTGTAGATACTGCCTGCTGACTCGGGCAGTGTGTGGTCATGCGTTATCTTGCTGAAACAGTAGCCCTGGATATTGTTGGATCTACTGTGAATACATTTATTTTCACGGGCATTAATTTTCACGGTTTTTGCATTTTGGACCTTTCACTGAAACTTTAAATTCACTATTTTTGCTATAATTCCTATCAATGCCCTGTTAAAAATATATTTTACTGGGTTCTTATTTTCACGATTTTGAAGCATCAGCGAAATAAGCGAAAATAAGAACACAGCAAAATTAAATGAATTCACAGTATTCGTCAACGGTGGTCAGGATTTCATCCACATATTGCTGCCCTGTTAGTGTTCCTTTCACCCTGATGAGAGCTATTCTCCCTGTTGCTGTAATTGTCCCACACATCACGACACTGCTTCCTCCGTGGCAGTCATGTTCAACTACACATCATTCTGCGAATCTCTCGAAAGGCATTCGTCGAATCCTTATTCTTCCATCCTGGAAATCCAAGCAGAATCGGGATTCATCTCACAATATCACGCTGGTCCATTGATTTCTTATCCAGGCTGCATCTTCCTCACTCTATGTACTGAACCCGTCGTGTCTTGTGTGCAGGACTGCATGAGAAGGATGTGAACGGCAGGGTAATGTGCCCTCAGTTTGGCTGACACTTGTCTCTTGGTAATGGGAAACTGTAGTCATCGTCCCATCTGACACTATTGGGTGCCCACATCAAGGAGGGTATAACTTCCTTGCCCAGATCAAGCCTTCTTCTTGCATTCTCTTGTTTCCTGGAAACTATCCCACCAACTTTTTACGATGGCCTGGAGCACCCCATTATCCTAGCATCCTCCAGCTAGGAAAGGCTGGACTCCTGATGATTCTGCCCCTGTCATTTTCAGACAGTCATGAGAGACCTGTACGCTGTGTCATTGTGGATTTACAATGATCCCAGTAATACCATGGTCCCCTATTCAAGCCCACAAGCACCCCAATACCAGACACACTTGTCGCACCTCTGCCTGGTGACTGATTTTTTGCGTGTGTGACTGCTCGGGCATACCAAGGATGGTAGACCCTTATTGGGCATACCCTAAGCTATCCTGTTGATGTTATATAATATTCCATGTGACACCCATATTTCCATATAAAGGCAGCCAATGTTAAACCAATGGGGTCACATCTTTTTTTCCCAGCAATATATATATATATATATATATATATATATATATATATGTGTGTGTGTGTGTGTGTGTGTGTGTATGTATGTATGTATATATATATGTATATATATATATATATATATATATATATATATATATATATATATATATATATATATATATATATATATATATATATATAAATATATATATATATAGCTGCATGCAATGAAACATGAACCAAAGTTGTATTATTCTATTTTATGCAAATTATGAAATTCACAAAATTTGAATCTTTGAATAGCTGCAAAACGATAATAGATTGAGGTGTTTTTCCAACTTCATTTTATAGGTTTTTGACATGGCCGCATGAAAAAAAATATTGTTGCAGCAGTTAAATAAATACTGAACAGGCAATCTTGAAAAGTTTTAAGCACACAGACTAATTTGCTGACAAGCAAATCAAATTTTTTAGTTTCAATTTGTCTTATCTTTGAATGTACTATTTTTTCACGTTGCCCCAGATTGCTTCTTGTGTCGTAGAGGATAAGTTAAACTAATGGTATTGTTTAATTGGTAGGTGTCTTATCACGTGAAATCTGCAACTCATATGACTGAGGTTGATAAACCCTAGCAGACTACAAAGTCATAAAACCAGTATACCGACCGTTAGTCTACACGAATGTGAAAATGCAGCTGAAATTCAACACGTTGGTGTTTGTTGGATTTTACGTGGGGATATACGGCCAGCAAAGCTGCACAAAAATAAGCTCGTGCAAGTGTCAGTCGGAAGATGGAATTATTGATTTGTCACCTTTGGACAGCGGAGATCCAAAAACGCCCAAGTAAACTTGTATTTATTTGTCAATACTGTTTTCAAATTACAGTTAAGTTAGGCCAATTGATTTGCCACCGTTCGGCAGCAGAACGAAAATGCTTTTCAGATTAAATTCTATGTCATTGATTGTTTGGAACAGTACCCCTTTTTATGTCACACTCAAACGGCTTTCGGCAGATATTCCCCAATGGGATGGCATGGCGACGTTTTAAAGGCACAATTTCCTTAACTTGGATTTTTTAAACTGTATACTTTTTTCGCCAGGTTATAATTTTCCCATTGCTCCTACCGGTATTGTAAAATATTTGTTTCGATGTGTTGGGACGCGTATCTGGCGACGAGCATGCCTGCATACACGACCACACTTAACACGGTGGAATTGACACAAATTTCGTGCGGCTTACAAAGTGGATGTCAAGCACTTTTACGGTTATGTCGTAAAAACATGTCGACCGGGCAAGGTGTAGACTGAATGCTGTTATTTAACCGATTGAAAATATCCACTTACACTGAGAAAATAATAATTAACGGTGGAGAACTAAAATATCGGTGGACAAATAATTTGTCCTATTGCTGGAAATGTATCATGCCATTTCATACAGGAAGTCCACGTATACAGGTCGCACCTGGGATAGTTGTTGACCTGTGGGACGGTATCGTGACAAGGCTTTTCTATGGGTCGCATCGAAACTGTTTTCTGTGAACCCAGGTCACTTAAACCTTTCATGCAGGATACATTACATATATGTGCAACTTAAGGAGGAGTGAGGGGCAAGGTGTCAAGACGTTATGTTGGCAATGACAGTGTGAAATCAATTACAGTTACTTTTATCACAAAATAAATTCTTAATGATTGTATGACCTGAGAACTATAGGGTGAGCGCAATCTCGGTAAGCACACAGTACATGTATAACTTGTTACCTGGTTGGAACGGGCTCGAGAAATCTCGAAGTGGCTCTCTGTGACGTCAGCCCGATTGATAAACCAACCGATCATTTTCTACTCCATTGAACTGTTTACATGCCCAGACCTCGGCATGTCTATCCTAGGGGCTCTAACTGTACAATCATCTGCTTTCATTTTCAACAAATTTACACCCATGAAGTGTTCTATGCACTATACAGCTGTTACTAGGTCAAAACAGTACACAAATATTAATATATGACAGATCCCTGCAATGTATCCCGTAGCGATTTAAAAACTTTGTTGATAGATCTGGTAATATAGTTGGAGCTAGTTTCAGGGTTGTAAACCACAGAGTAGCGTCATCACTTATTAACAGTGGGAACGTAAAAAACTTTTTCGTCCTGATCCAGTTTCTGATATATATCAAATGCTTCATATCTGGTTAAAAAGCCTGGTCATCCTCTTGGCCTGTTCCCGGAGCCAACAACATATCAGCCATGCCAGGTTCAACTGATGGTGCCTCAGTATGGTCTGGTGATTCCTCTTCATTGGGTTCAGCTAAGCTCTCAATGTCCCCTTGCGATTGTTGATTTGAATATATAGTTTCCAACTGTCCAAAAAGATTCCAATTCTGCCTTGTTTTGAATGCAGGCGGTAATGATGGAGATCATTGACGTACTGCATTGTCAGGTTTAGACATTCAGGTAAAAGAAATCCCGGATTCTGTCACCAAACTTGTCATCTAAAATTGAGATGACAGCTCAAATGGTGCCAGGTGAAGAAGTCTAATATTTTTAGTTTGCGAATCGACCCGTTGTTTTATTGCTGGCCCGTGTACATGATGTAACTTAGCAGGTCTACTCCGCTACTTGCGTCACCAAAACCTTTTTGTTCAATTCTTAGTCCTACATAGCCAATGGCTTCCAGGGGGGTCTCAGCCAATCAGTTCCAAGAACCAAGATCACAGGTTTTATTATAATTTGGTTGACATTTTATACATCTTTACTAAATTCCACTAGGTGGCGTTGTTTAACATTAGCGTCTTGTCCGACTGTCAAAATAATACAAAGATGTGACGTTGAACAATGAAAATTCCGATAGGCTAAAACCCTGCACTTTCTGCAGAGGGTGAAAGACGCCATTAACTTGTCAGGTGATGAGTCCGAGACGCACTGATTCTCTAAATCACCTTCCCTTCTTTTACTTGGACGTATTTTTGTCAAAAAAGGAACAAACCATTATATACGGGGGATATGCCTATTAGAATCAGAATCAGAATCAGAATCAGGATCATTTTATTTGACATATAAATAACAAATTGTACAAGAATATATGCAACAAAATAGATGATATGACATTGTTTTGAAACAATCTACGCAGAAAAAATATGTCAGGAGACCTCAGCTAAGGATATTTTATCCGCTCTCGCTGAGGCCACCTACAAAGGAGAGATGACCTTTTTTACATCATTTACATTGCAGATCCAAAACGCTAATGCTGAGAAAAGAAAATACAATAATGAGATTTTAACTTATTTCCAGTGGAACAATATCTTCATGATTGCTGCATACATAACAGTTAGGTATGGTACACTCACATTGATATTTACTCACAAAATATGACTTACTGTATTTTGAAAAGCCAAGGTATGAATGTGTTAGGATTTTGTCTTTAATGCAGGGAGGGATATTTTGGAGTAAATGAGGAATGTAGTAGCGAATACAATTTTTCAATGTTGCTTTTTTAGGTGCAGGGATAATAGGTCTTCCTCTAGAACGTGTTAAATGAGGGTGTGATACAAGAGTAAATTCAAACATATTTTCAAAATAACTTGGAAATTCAGATTTAGTGTAACGGTAATAAAACTTGAGTGCCTTTAACTGCAGAATATCATGTACTTCTAAAACATTCAGCTGCTTAAATAAGGGATCTGTATGAGCATTATACCCAGCATTACATATGAGACGTATCACTTTCTTTTGCAACATGAAAATTCGGTCAAAAGAATAACCCCATACAAGAATACAATAATTTAGAAAGGAAGGCTAAAGTGAGGTACCTGAAAACCTGGCCATATGTGAAATTGGACATCCAGGGTGAAAACCCTTACTACCCTAAAGCTTTACAAAATATTAGAGAAAAATGCATACGAATCAATATAGATACATACAATTTCATGTATTCCTGAGAAAAAATACTGGACGTCTCTGCCAGAGTACAAATCTTGTTCCGCATAAACCAATGCAACAGGTGCCATTTGAACCAGGCAATTTAACACACAGGTGATGCGTACTTTGATGTAAACTCGTACCTTGTCATTCTGCAAAAGTGTCCCAATATGAAATTTCGCTGTCGTCAGAAATATCCTTGAGGTCGCTCTTACGATGGGTGTAGATCAAGTCCTTTCGAGTGAGAGTATGACTACAATTAGTCAACAGCTTTCCTCAGACACGAAAAATACATGATCTGCCATAAAATGTAATAACTGTATCAGAAAATGCGAATGACGTTTTGCTAAGCAAACAAATGGCATATTGGTGACAAGAAAGGTTGTTGGTTCTATGATACGTATTGTCTTTATAAAGAAGGGTGATGACTGTAAAGGGAAGGGTGTGTTACTTTTGACTTTTTGGTTGGACCAAGTGTTGGATAAAAGCAAAGTTACGCATTGAAACCAGGAAACGGTGTATTTGCAATTTCGTTCAACTTTTAAGTATAAAGCTTTCATAATAACATACCCAGTACAGAGTCAAAGGGGTCTACATATTCTTTCATACTTGTGAATACAAAGAAGGCATTCAAAGACAAAAAGCTAAGTGGACACAATTTATGATGGGATGCAATTGAATGATACTTGAGTCTTATCGTCTGGAACCATTCCAAGTCGTTGGGTTTTTTATATATATATATATTTTTCTGAACGCTTTGACAGTCAACAGACAAGTTCAAACCGAACTTCTTGAAATGCGCGCAATTTAGTACGACGTTATATAGCAAGAATAGCAGAGGCTTGACAATTATCTGGTTTACACATAGTCGATGATTCTGGCGTTGAATGTACATTGGCAAAGTTAAACCAACACATAAGTCACCCACTTTTATTTGTGGTTAAATTTTATCGACATCAGGAACGAAAACTACCTTCAAAACAGGATTGATACCACAGAAAAGGTTGTTGAAACTGAAAATTATGTGCTCCTAGTGGATTTCAATTCTAATTTCAAACTCGATGGTTAAACGAAAATCACCCTATCCGTCTTATGGAGATGTATTTTTTTATATAAATCAGCTCATTTTTGAACTAAAGTTACTGCCACTGCTGCATTCACAATATTTTTGTTCTCTTGTTATCTTGCTTATTGCACGTCCATCATCTATTTTGCTATTAGATAGCTACTTTTAAGTTGTATATGGTTTGTTACATCTACGTTTTATACATTACCTTTTTTTATATCAAACTGTAAGATGTACTGTTTATTTTATTTGGACTGTGGCAGAACTGCTATACTATACAGGGTATTCTGGTGAAATGTTTTATCGTCAATAAATTGATAAAAATAATGCAAGTCAATATACATGACATAGATTATACTGTTACACTATTACGGAAAAGAGTTTTTAAAAATCAGATGCACAAACAGTCCATTCTTCATTCTTGGACATCTTTGAAGCACTAAAACAAACTTAAGACGCCCCATGTGTCGGGAGTTGTAGATCTTAAATGAAACAACGGGATTATGCATAGACACCCAGATCATGGCCAAAAACTTTCTGAAAGTGCCTATTCAACTAGTATGAAATGCGACATTACCATTTCTGTTCTGTCCTTTGCATGTATTCATTCCGTATAATTAGATGAACGTTAATGATCCCTTCATTTGTGTCATTAAATATCTTATTTCACTACTTTAATAACAGAATACCATGGTATGCCTAAAAAAAAAAAAAAAAAAAAAAAACCCTGACGGAAAATACGTTTTTTTTGTTCTCCAGTGACTACCTCTTAATATTTCAAAAAAGTGTGCCGCTGAGGTTTTAGTGTGACAGATGTGGGGAAAAATTAAATCGGCTAAGGTCAGAAACATTAAAGACTCCTGCACAATAGGTGGGCTTTTCCAACTGCAGAGCCACTCTCTATAAAAATCGAATGATTGATCCCTAATTGGTGTTTCAAGCAAAATTCAGTACACACGTATGCATATACGTCTTTAATATGAATGTGATAATAAATGCAGGGGCCTTGAAATTTTCATGACACACTGGTACTTTTCCCAAAACAACATCGCAAGTGGGTGTCCTCTTGGCGAGAAACAGCATTTTGACAATTTAGTTTCAAAGCCAAATGACTAATGCAAAGAGAGAGACAACCAAACTCGTATGAAAACATTTTCTTTGAAACGATATTTTCTTACAGATTTTTAGATTGTCAAGATACTCAAGGCAAAGCAAAATACTCATTCAACCCTTGCAGTAACTTTGACGAAGGAACTCATTGCAATGGAGTGGCGGTAAGACAACTATAAGCATATGCTAATTAAGCAGATAATTGAAGATTAGCATCAGGAATGATATTAAGTCTGTGTGCCAACACAGACTTTTTGTTTTCCCTCAAATACTCTATTCATTGATTCATTTATTCGTTTCCGTGTAAAATTTTCCTTAATTTTTCTCGGACACTATTTTTCCGAAAATTACAAAACTTGTCATGGTGATTTTGTAATCTAATAGTGAAATTAATTGTCTGATTCGGAATAATCACCGTGTTGAAAACCATGCAAATTAGGGCCATTTGAAATTTATTAAAGGTGAAAATGGTATAAATTTTCTCTTTTCAATATAAGTTCCAGTACAAAAACTTTTATAGGTTTTATTTTTGTTACATTTGTCTGACAAAAAGGTCACAAGCATGGACTACCAAAGCTGATTTCTCTATATCTGATTGATCAAAATTATATTGTGTGTTTAAGCTCTCTCCGCGACCCGGCCAAATGCCAAACTCGTGAAAATATGCAAAAGTGAAGGCTCTTTTCAATAATGCACCAAGCAACCGTGCTGCAAAGTATAGACCAATGTGTAGATCGTTTAATATAACAAAACTTTTGAAAAGTTTCCTCTCTCCAGACTCTGTCAGTGTGTGGCAGCAGATGATGTCCCGGTATATGCAATGCAGAATCGTCTGCGCCAAGGACTTACATTTGCAGATCCAGAAAAGTTTTTTGACACTTTTGATACTAAGTATCTCCTTGGCAAATTGATACATTTTTTTAAACAGCAGTACTGAATTTCATTGCTGTGAAGTTTACTTAACGAGAAGAAAGGTATTTCTCAACCTTCACGGTTATACGTCTGAGAAATGTGGAATCTCCTTCGGTATTCCTCTGCAATATATCCTTGATTAGATCTCGTCCATTTTGCATGTTTATCATCTATTGGTATGTATCTTTATCTGCCTCTCCTGGCTGTCAAAAACCAAACCCACATTAAATCTGAAAAAAACCCTTTTTTAGGCATTATGGAACAGTTTTCATAGCACTAGTATTACTCTAGCAGCAAAGTGTCTGGTATCATTATGTTATGAAGTGTTAATTATGCCGACCTGTATGAACAATAATGATTAAAATGTGTAGGGAATATTTCTTATTGAACAATGTAAAGATTTATTTTCCAGATAGATCTAGATAATTCTTAGAAATTGTCTCTGTTATAACTTAAAGTACGGTATCTTATATGTTACCAAAAATTAGACATGTGAAAAGCATGGTTCAGTCACTGTTTGTACTGCCGTAATCGATCGGAATCGGTATATTGTAGGTCACACATACAATGCATTTCTGATAATCCGGAAAATATTTCTTTGTTTACCTTCAAGTATTTGTTATTATCAGGGAAAAAGTGCTTGTTGCAGTTAGTGTCAATTCGTCAAAACATGTGTATTTGATGTATTTCTGATGACATTTTACCATTCATCTTAAAAAGCCATATTTTCTATAATATTTCCGTACCATTAATACCATAAATCTTTAAGTCGAACTCTATACTGTCCATGTCTGGTCCTGTCACTATCTATTTCAAAGATACAGATAAAAACATTAAAAAAATATTTGACCCTGACTGCATATGTCTGAGCACACAAGGAACCAAAGCTTGCCAAACATGCCAAGTCTTATATTGTCTTATATTAGTGATGTTATTTAAAGTTTCATTATAGTTGGTTGGCATCTTTACATATTTTGATATGATTTTTTTTCTTTTACGACTCTGGATGGACATAATTTTGGAAATAGGCCATGGTGTACCTTTGAGATAAATTATTTTATTGCATTAACACGCGTAAGCTATCTCAGGCCCATCTACAAAGCAACGATATACGTTGATGTACGGCTACCCAGTATAAAAAAGTCATCATTCATTCATTCATTCACTCATTCATTCATTCATTCATTCATTCATCATTTATTCAGTCAGTCAGTCAGTCAGTCAGTCAGTCAGTCAAACAGTCATTCGGTCGGTCGGTTGGTCGGTTGGTCGGTCAGCCAGTCAGTGAATCAGTCAGTCAGCCGACCAACCAACCACGCGTGCTATCCCTTATGCATGCCCCTTAAAAATGAATATTGAGCAAAATAAAAATAAATACGTTTTATATGTTATTTGGTCTTCTTTATTTGATCAGATTTCAAGCAACTTTTGCATACACGTTTGTCCACTTGCTTCTTTAAAAGGAGGAAAATTAGACCATTGGGTGTCATATTTTAACTTAGTTAAAATCTACCCCACCCTTCTCATACGGATTATGGTTATGGACGGGTAAGGATATGGAGGCTGCCTCTCGGTCACGATTGAAACCGTTCATCCTGCTTTAATTTTAGATTTATACTCCAAAGCTTACTTAAAATTAAATTTTCTTTAAGCTGCAGGAATATTTTGTTCATAACAAACTTACAAGAAACAGACAACTTTGCTTATCGTTTTATTCACGAAGAGCCAGCTGACAACTGACCAGATTTGTTTGTATGTCCTTGTACTAACCTCATGCTGGTTCTTTTCCTCGAAAAAGGTTTGTCAATCGGCGTTCCAGGACACCTATACACTTGGAAACCAGGATTCTGCAAGTTTTGTTACGGACCAAAATGGTTTGTCACTGCAATTTCAAGGCAAAGGAGAGCAGGATCAGAAGCTAAGGTGACAACAGTAATTTTATCACAATTGGAGTATTTTGAAGTATTGTAGATATTGAATGGTGTTATCTGTTCAAAGATCCGACTCCGGGATATATTTGCGCCAGGTGACGTGAGAGTGTACCTGAATTTGTCAACATGAAGTTTAACTGTACAATTATAACTAAATTGGAAATTGTTAATACACGATATATTGTAAATATATATATATATACAAGGAAACTTTTGGAAAAACGCAAAGGATATCAAAGCCTCTCTTGAAGATTTGATTATCTGTTGGGTTTTTTTGGTTAAAAAGAAGTAGAAAAACTTACTTTTCTGCATAACGTTTGTGTTTTTTGTCTATAGGACTGCCCATATTGCACTGAAGTGTGATCCCAAAGTTGTGTCATCATTCATACCCCAAGGAGAGGACCAAGAATTGCAATATGTGAGTGCATTTTTTTTCAAACATACCAATAGTGTATGGTCGTAATCAAATGAATGCTATCTGTCCAGATGAAAAGACTACATGTCAGTCTTTTATTAGCTGATACAGGTGTATTATGTACAGAAACGTCACTCAGGGGGTATTGCCGTCACCTGTGAAAAGTGATCAAGGGAATACATTCAGTTTCATTCAATATGTGTCAAAAAGGAAGGAGCAAGAATAAGAGGTTCCTTTATCCTTCCTGTAGAGGACGCTTCAGTCAGGACGGTTAGAGCTGTGTGTTCACATTATGTTCCATTGTAATCTGCAACTTGATAATTAAAAGCAACTGCATGCACAAGCGCTAAAGTTCTGTTGGTACATCTAGGGGTATAACTTAAATGAATCTAAAAAATTATTTCATTACTGTCAAAAGTTATGAGTTTATGCAACATAATTTTAATATACAAACCGATGGTAATACAAATCTGTAGCTTGCAAGATCTGTTTTGTTTTTCTTTTTTAAAAATTTTTTTATTTTATTTTATTTTTTCTCTTTTTTTTGGGGGGGGGTATTCAGTTGGCTTTTTCAACTGAATATACATAAAAGTCATCATTCCGACCTTTCCAATAACAAATATTGACATTGCGCTCTCAAGGAAATACTTCTCTTTAGCAGAGGTGTCCAAACTGAAAAATTAGGAACATTGTACGTTCACTTCGCGCAATTGTTGCATAAACACAAGACAAGTGACACAAATGACAAGGACAAAACTCATTGCTCCACCATATGTAGCTCTCAAAAAGATAAACTTTGTTGGACTTATATTTTGTTTGATGCGTTTTATGCGGAATTTTGTGGACAACCGTACAAAGCAGAAGTATATCTTTTAAGAGGGCGATGCCAATATTTGTGTTTAAGAAGGTGAAAAAGACAAGTGACACCAATGATAAGGACAAAACATATTGCTCCACCATATGTAGCTCTCAAAAAGATATACTTTGTTGGACTTCTATTTTGTTTGATGCGTTTTATGCGGAATTTTGTGGACACCCGTACTAAGCAGAAGTATATCTTTAAGAGTGCGATGCCAATATTTGTGTAATAAGGAAGGTCAAAATTACGAATTTCATTTATTTTCAGCTGAAAAAGCCAACTAAATACCAAAAAATAAGTATAAAAATAATAATAAAAAACAAAACAAAAAAAAACCACACACACACACACACTCACACACATACACTAAAAAAAACAGATTTGTGTGAGTATTTGCATGGTTAATGAGTATTTTTACATTTTGCTTACAAAAGCTATGTTTGAAACCTTCTTATGAACCCCCAGACAGTATCTAAAATAGGTATATGTTATGATATTGTGGAACGCCATTTCTTGTTTTATCTGGTGTTTGATCAGACGATTAAATAAGTATGTGATCAGAAGAACAAATCTATTTCATGACACTGATGGATCTAGGGAATTGGGAGGGGGGTCTGGGGGTTCGATTGACCCAACCTCTGCCTTGTAAAAATGAAAAAATGTAAAATAAAATAAAACATTGGAAGATAAAATCAAACAGCTAGACCTTTTACCTCCGCTTTCAAATGAAAGTTACTGTCTTGGGGTATATCCAAACATCTATGATCTATAAACTCTTCATACTTTCACGTATAATCGCTACGTTTCAATACACATTATGCGTGCTTTTTGGTATTAGGATGCTATGTTATTGATGTTGCCATTATGGTTATGACTTTTGTCCATTTTATTTCAAAACCAGCGACAGATTTGTCAGATCGCTAATTCAGTCACGCATAATTATAACACAGGAGGCCAGCCATTTCGCCTCTCGCTATTTACGTATCCTCATACGTATCCGTTTGGCACAACTTCAGAGCTGTCTTTCTCTTCATCTTTTCTTTTTACTTTGCAAAAGCATTATTTATGGAATCGTCCAATATTAATCTATCAGTTGGGGCACATGTGAAAGAAATATTGTTCTAATTGCTAAATATAGTGAAACACAGGGAATTGCTTTGAAGTGGCTTTTTTTTAATTTTGTGTATTTAAGAACAGCACCCTATGAAAAACCGGAAAACAATACAAGGTCCATGTCTTCAAAATACTATGAAACTTAACAGTGTCCCTGAGTTTATTTTTAGCTGCATCAGGTGTAAAATTGTGAGACTGCAAGGTTAAAATTTGCAAACTTGCATATCTAAAAGTTTAATTTTCAAAATTGAAGACTAATATCCCAATATGGACCCAACAGGGACAATTCAGAGGACCCTTTTTAGGTTCATGGTGTTTGCAACAAAAGAGCATCATTTTTAGAACTTTAGTCTGGATTTTACTAAGAAATAAATAAATTTAAAATACGTGTCCTCTTACATTTATGTCTTTTATTTTGGCCTATTTATTCAATTAGCACAATATGTCGTTGATCTGTATGTGCACCAATTGATAGAGGGAGACTGGGCAACTTCAACACTGTATACTTTCAAGCTTCATCAAAATTTAAAAGGCAACAAATACGTAGATGTAAGCCTATACATTGGAATCTCAATACCTTAAATTACTTATAGAAACTCAAATTTTGGCTTTCACAAGTCTAACTAGGAGTAAAAACAGTATACTTAGTCAAGTAAAATTATTATATCTTTTTAGTTCCTTTCTGGTTTGGTTGTATCAGCTCTATGTGGTTTGGCTTTCAATACATAATTTTATGCTACAAGCAGTAGAAGGAATCACACGGATACAATACTTTTTTTCAGTCTCATAGATGTTATTTTTATATCCACTGGCATCTCAAGTATAGAAACAGAGCTCGCCAAAATGTAGACTTACAGTGTATAGATTTGAATGTTGTGAACGCAAAAAATGTGTGATGAACTAACTTGAACGAAATAGCTGCAGTCATTATGTTGTCGCAGTCACATTAAACGTGCTCACCAGAACGAGTGGGGGAACACTACGGCAACTGAAATTTTGAAGCACTTGCGCTGCCATCCTGTTTAAAGTTTGGGACTTGTCGAACCCCGTATACCATACCCGGAAAGGAAATATGAAAGTTAACGGGAAAGCCAAGTTTAGTGAATTTTGTGTGTCTCAGATATAAATTTTTCCAAGTAAAAATATAATTCTAAAATGGCAGGAAAACGCGTCTGAGAGTATCGATTTATCAAAAATTTCCGAAGGAGTGCCCCCCATCCCCCGGTAAGCTTCGTGCCTTCGGTACTCACCATTCGAACCCTCCTTTTAGAAAGTCTGGAACCGTCCCTGCATGAGGTGAGCAAATGTATTTTATTCATATGATTAAATACAGTCCATTTGTTCCTCTAAATATAATTATTTGATCTTTTCATTCAATCGATTTGTTCTTCTGATCCAATCGATTTAATCGGAGGACCAAATATACTTTTATTTGATCACATGAACAAATATATTTGTTCAGCTGATCAAATCGATTTGGTCAGAAGAAATAGATGGCATTTGATTATCTGATTAAATCGAATTGTTCTTCTGATCAAATCAATTTGATCATCTCATCAAATATCCCACCAACTTAATTAAATTGATGCCCCCTGTCTGATTTGTTCGGCGGATCAAATACTTATACTTCGGAACAAACCCCCAGTATTTGATCCGCGCAACAAATACTACTTGTTCATTGCATTGGATAAAATTACTTTGCATTACGCATGCGCGCACAATTACTGTCCCAGTTCCGTTCAATATAAAGGGAAACGCTGGTGGCGGTAGCATACAAGAGGGAGTAATTATTATCTGGTAGTGAAGAAACTTGTATTTATTCAGCAGATCAAATAGATTCAATCACGGGAACAAATATATTTGTTCAGGTGAATAAATCAGGAAATACCTTATTCTATTTGATGAGAAGAACAAATCGATTTAGTCAATTGAACAAATGCATTTTTTTGATGTGATCAAATTCAATTTATTTCTTCCTCTGAACAAATCTCTTTGATCTTCTGATTAAATCAGTTTGTTATTCCCATCAAATCAATGTGATCAGAAAAACAAATACACTGTATTTGATCAGATGAAAAAATACATTTGTTCGTCAGATCAAATCGATTTGAGCGTGTGATTAAATATTTAGTCTTCTGATTTAATATTTATTCACCTGATCAAATGCTTATTCATAAGAATAAATTTATTTGTTCTTCTGATCAAATATTCAACCATTTGATCAAATAATGAATAAAACAAGAAACGGCGGTCCATAATATATATATATATATATATATATATATATATATATACAGATAGATAGACAGACAGACAGACAGACAGACAGACAGACAGACAGACAGACAGACAGACAGACAGACAGACAGACAGACAGATAGATAGATAGATAGATAGATAGATAGATAGATAGATAGATAGATAGATAGATAGATAGATAGATAGATAGATAGATAGATAGATCTTCAGCAATTGCACAGCCTGATAACAACACATTTACTGAAAATACGTACGGACACCATACGTCACTTGCATAGAGAGAATAGGGGTATTTTATTTTTGAAAAAAAGAGAAACTGGTGTTTACATATCTAATTTCATATTAAGAAGGAATCTTTTTAGTCGACCAAGAGAGACTGAGAGGAGGAGTGTGTTTACTTGAATTAAATCATACAGGTATTTCATTTGTCAAGTGCCCAATATTTATAAAGGCAGGAAGTTTATACAGCATGATAATATCAATTGTAATAATATTCTTATTCTTTTCTATTTCCATATCAAGACATTATCATTGAACTGCACTTTTTTATCTTTGTTTTTTTTGTTTTAACATAGTATATGACATTGACGAGTAAATATGCTTGTCCAAAAGCCGGCGGTCAAAGTGGCGGCGGTCTAAGTGTGGGCACCATTCTCTGTATAATGTAAGCATAAGTTGCTTATCCACATTCCCTGACTATGTTTTAATCGAATAAGTGCAGGTATAGATACTTCACATGTACTTAAGTTATGTTAAATTTTCAAACTCCGCTATATGTGGCGTAAAGATAAATAGTGCCGCGAAAGTTTTAAAAAATCAGTATTTGGTGCCTGTAGACGTTTGGGTGACTGTATATTTTCTCTCGTGACTATGTAATCTCAATTTACACTTATTTTGGC
>OZ026612.1:85119283-85131783 GCA_964020975.1 Hermodice carunculata
CCCTGCTCGCACCAACCACCACCTCAATATCTCGTCTCCTGACAATATGTTCCACTTTTGCAAAATAATATAATGTCATTTTCAATCCTGCTAAATCTAAACACTTATCATTCGATCCATGAACCAGTATGAGCACGAGAATATCATTTGAAAATTCGGAAATAGAATCGGTATTGTGTTTCAAGCACCTTGGCCACATTGGTGGTCCCGGTGTTATGAAAGATAACATACAAGGGTGCATACGTACATTTAATGTGGATGTTGATAATTTAATGGCTCAATTCAAACATGTATATTCAAAACTAGGTATCAGTTATTTAAGACATATTGCATGTCTCCGTACGGAGCCCAATTGTGGGATTTTTCAGGTAAATAAGTTAGAACGTTTTTCACCGCATGGAGGAAAGCGATTCGGCACATATTATAATTACCCTATACACATCACTCTAATTTGCTATATAACATTTGTAACGCCTTTGATATTGAATCGCAAATGCATATTCGTCTCCTGATTTTTTTTTTCACAAATTGTCAGTTAGTACAAATGAGATTATTCAATTAATAGCCCAAACTGTGTACGGCGGCAGTCAGTCACCAGTGTGCAAATCCATAAATTATATCTTCTCCAAGTACATGATTGTACTGCTTTAACAAACTCCCTAATATTGTTCAACTTGATTATCTCAGTGTTATCAAGGCGTCTAATTACAGACTCCTTGGTGTTATTGAAAGAATTCGACAGACCCCAAATTGTGACGCACAAAGTTTCACTTTGGGTCACCTTATACGTGAATTCTGTGAAATAAGAGATGGGGCTGTTCAATGCTTAATGACCAAACATGAGTATTTGGAAATAATACATGAAGTAAGTACTGCATAATTATGTGGTAACCCAATAGCCCCGGTCCCTAACGGGACCGGGGCTATTGGGTTACCACATTATATTGTAATAATAATAATAATAATAATAATAATAATAATAATAATAATAATAATGATAATGATAATGATAATGATAATGATAATGATAATGATAATGATAATAATAATAATAATAATAATAATAATAATAATAATAATAATAATAATAATAATAATAATAAAGAGGAAGCAAGACACCTGTTGACAAAATAGATGTGGCGGTGCACGTACCTCACACGACAAATGACAAAATATACTAAGAATGAAAGATCCAAAAAGTTAATGGCAGGCAATTAAGGTAAATCAACTATGGCCGTAAACAGACCAAGTGATAAAGAGTTCCCCAAACACTTCAAGCTCCTCTTAAATGCTGAAAGTACTAATGCTGAGATGAATGAAATTGGTGCCATATTGGAGACAGCAAGTGTTTACATACCATTATGATTACTGGATGACCCAATACAACCCACTGAGATTAAAAGTGCTATGAAATAGTTGAAACCAAATAAAGCACCGGGGGCAAATGGTATTGCCCCTGGGGTGTTAAAGCTCCTAAACGATGAATGAATCATCCTGCTGTCTGCCTTATACAATCATGTCTTTACGGTAAATACCCCCCCCCCCCCAAAAGTTAGTCAGTAGCAAAATGTTTACCATTTACAAAAAAAGGCAAATATACGGACCCTGCTAACTACAGAGGTATATGCATTGTGGATGCGTTGGCCAAATTATGACATTATACTCAGTAAGACGCTTGTTGTAAGACAAGGTGATCCACTCAGCAATCAATTGTTCATTTTTTTTTCATTGATCCAACAATATATGTAATCAATGCCTCAGTGCCAGATGGATGCATGGCTTGATATTTTTCATTGCCTTTTGTTAATGGATGACACGGTTGTCTTTGCGACATTACGCGATAAGTTAACAGCCAAATTAAAAAAAACAAAAACTGTATGAGTGAGCAAACGAGATTAGGATGGTGATACACCCGTCAAAATCAAAATACTTGACTGTAAAGGTCAAGGAAATAGAGGCGATATTAGTCTTGGCAATGTGAACATGGTAAACATTACCCATGCATCTGATTAACATATATTTGCCTGGGAACACACGTTTATATAGTGAGCCAATCCAGAAACAAGTGTAAGAGCAGTGACAAATAATTTCCTAGTGTAATGAAGTTTCATTCGTTCATTGGGAAAAACTCTGACGCACCATTTCAAGTTAATAAGAAAGTGCTTTAATCACACCTGTTATGTACAGTTGCGAAAACTGGTTGACAAAAGACTTGACGCTGGCTGAACGACCATACATGAGTACTCTTAAACAGTTGATGTCGGTAAGAGAAACAACCAATGCTGTGATCTTAGCCGAGCTTGGTGTTACCGCTGATAGGCAGACTTCTTATTTTCAGAAGTTTAGTGCCAGGAGCGACTTCAGTAAAAGTTATATAGCCAAAGTAATAGATGTTTAATAGCTCGGACTGTTAGGTCACCAATAGGACTTCGAATCATAGAAATACAAAGTATGAGTGCAGTAAACCAAAAAGTGAAAAACAGCAACATTATTAAGCACCAAATCCACACAGCGGATACCACAAAACTCCCAACTTACCTGCAAATAAACTCAACATTGGGTGTACATAAGACTTATTCAGATAAGGTTCCAAAATGGGCAAGAGCAGTCACCATGCGCTTACTTATAATATTACGCACATATTAATTTCCTTTTTGACAAGCAAACGATACAGCAAGTCCTCCAAAGTTTTGTTCTGATGCATTGGGTTTATATTATTAGAAGCAGGGAGTGGTATATAATGGTTATTAGTTATTATTCAACGTTAATTTGTATTAACATTTATGTTGGACGGTTTGTGTGTGCAAAGAAAATGTTGCACCAGGTTTCTTTTTCACCCCATGCATGTACAGAGTTGTCAATAAAATCCTACTGCTACTGGCAGGAGGTGTCGGGTGAAACTGCTTACTGGCAGCGTGTATAAATCACGTGATCTAAGCTTAACCCCACTGAGTTGTTTTAGCTCATAAACACCCTTTCAAAAGAGTAAGAAATGTCGCTTTCGGACAGGAAGGGCTGCAATTACACAATGACGGGTACACTGGAAGCCTTTTACTAAAACTGAAAACATATACTGGTAGTATTAAAAGCACATGTTTTTTGCATCAACACATCAAGTACTATACAGAGGGTGTATTAACTCCAATTTATTCCGAAGAAAATTCATGTGTACATGTGAGTTCTTGAGATACAAGTTTACAACGTACGTTTCTTATCACGTAAATAAACACCATATATATATATATATATATATATATATATATATATATATATATATATATATATATATATATATATATATATATATATATATGTGTGTGTGTGTGTGTGTGTGTGTGTGTGTGTGTGTGTGTATTTGGTTTTGCCCATGATGACGCATATAACACATACAAGTGACGCAAAGCAAAGAGGTAGGCTACTATGTTGTTTCTTAGAAGGGTAAATTGTGTCATAATTGACTTATGAATTACTTACAAGCCTACGCTTCATGCAGTATAAAGTACACTGGAAAAAAGGAACATAACTGAACTGTGCCTTTTGTGCACGGGAAAGATAGCTTCACTGCGACACGTTTTAATTTGATGCTCCTACTTTGACATTTAATAACACAATTACTGCAAGAATACAGTTGAATAATCTGAGGTATAACAGTTCCCTGATACTTTCATCTGATTTACAGAAGGTGAATATAAAATATATCTCTCATCGGCAAACAGTAATCTCATAACAGAAATACTTCGTAATTTACGTAATATTTAGGCTTACAATAAGTACAAATCTTCGAAATATCAGAGATGTGGAATGATACACACCAATATATAAATTTAGGAATAACATATTTGTTTCTTGATCAATGAACCAATCATGTAATCATACAGATAGAAAAAGATTACACACACAAGCATGCACACATTGTGTATCTAACAAAATTATGTCCATATGATTTGAACAATATGCAGAGTATACACCTGGACCTATCGTTTGGCATTTGTCGGCAACAATTTCAGCAGCTGAACTATCAGTGGCAGTTTTGGTGAAGTGGCACCTGACTTCGGACATATTTGTATATATGTGTATAAATATCATACCCTATTGTCCTGATGTAGACCTTAACTTAATAAGAAGTAAAAATATACATTTACTGACAGCAAAAATGTAAGATGAATACAAATATGTAATGCAGAGGCACCTTTTAAATAATAAACATATCTGAAATGCATAGGGCAACTTGCATTGGCACTTCGGTACCGGTGAGAAAGCAAACACGTGTGAGCAGATCCGTCTACCACACACCTGTTTGGGACCTAAAGGTCACTACATTTAACAAGGATTTCTCAGCCTCCATCTTCATATGACCCACTGGAAGTTGAAATAATTATTGGTAAGTTCTCACCTTTTCATATTTTTCAAGCCTGCGATACATATGTAACTTAACTCGGAACCTTACGTTTGTCATCATTAAATAGGTTTGAACAACTGTGCGATCCATGACAGATTAAAGCAGCTATAGAATGTCACTATTCATTTATTACAGGATTTGTAAGTGCAGACTTCCAAAGTCCCCCAAACCCCGTCAGATGATGATGATGATGATAATAATATTGTTAGTCAATTATTCATCATATGTATTTATATAGTCAGTTAGCTGATTGGTTGGTAAACCTCCAATCCTAGGGAAAACATAAAATACACAGAAATACATAAAAATAGGAATCCATACGCACAATACATCAAGATCACAACTAATTACTAAATAAGATTTATCCGAAATTTCAGTTTTGAGAAAAATATTTCATATATAAAGTATCACCAGATCACAGCCAGCAGGAATATATACAGAAATGGAAAAGACAATATAATATATACATGAAATACATGTAATATACACGATAAATAATATATGTCCATATAGTCAAGATAATACACATTAATAAGGCTACATCCACATAATCACAATACAAAACAATGTTTGCAGTATTCTGCCTTCAATAATCTTAAGGTTCCTGCAGCTCACAACTCAAGTAAAAAAGATTTCCTGAGGCTTCCCCCTTTGGCTTAGTATTCGAAACTTCTGGAGTACTTTCTCATTCTGGTTGTCGATGTTGATAAACAGCGATGAGTTTATTGCGGGTCGTGTCACTAAATGATACAGTCATATTGCAAGATATCTGAACTTATTTTGAATTGAATATCTTTAATTAAGTTCCATATATCTTTGATAACATACAGTTTCTGACATTTTAAATTCTTCAATTCCATTTAGGATATCTTGAAAAGAAATAAAGATGTTTCACATAGAACTAAAGATATTGTTTAACCTTTGCAATATCTTAAAATGAAATTGAAGACATGTTAAAATAAATTAAGGTATCTTTAAATTATAACGGGTATGTACATATCAATAACCTGAATTCGAGATATCTTAAACATATTTTCGGATATCTTTACATCTTGGAAGATATTCTGAATCATTTTAAGATGTTTCCAAATAGACCTTTCATGTAAAAAAAGACTGGCCACACGAGCTGCAGATCTAGTATCAAATGGATGGCTATCGGGCACGTACACAAACATCTACACATAAGCTGGGCACAATCCATTCATACACTTTAGCACTAAAGCACATGTTTTATAGTTGACTTGATCCTCGAAAGGCATCCATCATATTCTACAGGATAGTCCGGCACTGGTTTCTTCTCCACATTGAAGGGTAATCTGTGATGCATGTTTTTGCAGTTTTGTGACTCTATCAGTTTAACTCTTACTGGCAGGCTGACACCAAATGTGCAACAGAAGTCTAAATAAAGTAGAACCAGTGCAGAATACAGCTGAGCTGCAATCTCTTTAGGAGTTAGATTGTGAAGTCTTCTTGAAATTCCAATCCTTTGTGAGACTTTCTTCAAACAGTTTCGATTCAAATTTGAGTCAGTTTAAACTGTTGTTGGCACCCAACGCTTGTTTTACCACTTTGCCTTCATATTGATGGTTGTCACACTGGCATTTAAATTACGTTTCTTGGTGGTACCAATGAGTTGTGATTTAGTTTTGCCGGTATATAAAGTAAGATTGTCTATGGCCATCCATGATTTTTAATCCTATTGTTGACGATACGATTTAATATGGACACTTAAAATACCAACTGTCTACTCAAGGACATGTATGTCTTCTATGACCAGTGTTTGATCATTTTTATTGTAACCAAAATAAGATATCTGCCTATAAGATGCGAGATATGCCAAAAGGGCATTTATACGAAACACATTAAACAAATTCGTAAAAACTGTAAAATGCATTTTCTAGGCAGTGTATGTTCACAACATTCTGGGGATGAGAATCGCAAATAGAATTGCCGTGCTGACTTTTCCACTGGTAGTTGCTCAGGCAGTGATTGCTGGAGACTCTCATTGACACGGAAAGCTATACTGTCCCACCATAGTGTTGCATTCGGATTTATGGGCTGTACCTAAACGTCCTTGTCTTGGGGTTGCTGTGCCAACAACACATCTGCTTCACTGTCTCGTCCTAGTCGTTGCAATATGATCAGTACGTCCTCCCGTGACCGGACTGTGGTTGGGTGAACTGGGCCCAGGATGTTCTCAAGAATGTCAAGCTCATGCTGATATAAGTCCAGGCAAATGTTCAAGCCGTTGGGAATTCCCCGTGCTTTATTATTCCAATACATCTGTCCAAAGAGCTGGTAACAGCGAGCCGTCTTTAAGTGATACATACCAAACTGTGCCTTGCATAGCTCCAGAGCTCTAGTGAACAGGGCTGGAGGGATTGCTGCAGGGGAAGACAGTTAGGAAGTTAGTGTGCCCGATAAGAGTGACTGTCAATCAAAACTTTAGAAATGGGAGACAAGAAAGAACTGGGGCTTGAGAAGTTTGTATGAAGGATTATCAGAAGACAAATTTGCAATTCACATACCGTAAGTGTTTGAATTTAAACGTACTTTTGTGTGTTCAGGTCAACAGTAGCCAGTCAACCAGCCAATAAACACACTTATCACCACTTATAAAATTTTTGGTGAAGTTGACTTTTTTATTACATAGTGACTTTTTTATTACGTACAAGGATCCTTGTCTTGACAGACCACTCCAAAGAGAGATCACGTGCCTTAAGCGGCCACCTTTTCAGCATTTTTTGCTGAGCTTAGTACCTTTCAAGTTATTTATACCTCCCATGAAAGACCACTGGCCTTGACAGACTGCAATTTCACCATCCCTTAAGTATTGTCTTTCCAGGCAGGTTCCATGTATCAGTATATTATTAATACCCATAAATAAACAAAACGACTCACAAAGATCAGCGTTTTTCTCCTCCTTCTTTCCCATCATGTACAGCACCTCTGCCAGGCCTGCCTTGTAGTCCAGTTTTTCAAAGATTTTCCTTGCTTCAATCAGACATTCTCGATTAAAGACCCCACCAAGGGTCAGCACTTGGCCAAATTTCAAATCTGTAGGTGGCAGATGTTTCCGATGAACCTAGAAATAACATGGAATAGCTGAGATACACTTGATCCTAAAAGAAATTGACGTCTAATTGTAAACAATCATAATGTCTGCAGGTCCACTTTATGAAAGTCATCTCAAACGAACCGATTGTGAGAAACAAAACATACTTGAAAGAAAGAAATGATGCACTACATGTCTTCTCTCATGTAAATTCTCACACTGTTTACACCTTTTGTGTGATTTATCTAACACTTGGATATGCAATTTTACAAACTTGTACCCAGTCAGAGAAAATGTTGTCACTAGCTGTTCGAGTCTACAAGAGAAAAATGTGTGATGGACTGTGGCTCTGCGTATACATTTTCTGCCTGCTCGTCAGTTTCTCTGGGCGTCATCACTCAATGAGGCATTCTACATTCTGCAGCCATATCACATATCTGGTATTTTGTCACACACACACACACACACAGACAGAGAGAGAGAGAGAGAGAGAGAGAGAGAGAGAGAGAGAGAGAGAGAGAGAGAGAGAGAGAGAGAGAGAGAGAGAGAGAGGAGAGAGGAGAGAGAGAGAGAGAGAGAGAGAGAGAGAGAGAGAGAGAGAGAGACACTTTGGTCTTCGACAAGGTAAAGTGTTTCTGTATCACATGGATGATCTTAGAAAGTGTGGAGTCGCAGTTTAGTAGCGGTATGGCCAAAGGAACAAAATCACCAGAGTATGTCACATTTTGACTTATTAGTCAACTCCACTCATAAGTTCCCAGTTAGTCTAACGAGAAGCAAGGCAAAGCAGATGTCAACGCAGATTTTCGTTTCTGCTTATTTCGAATTGACAGCCAAATTATAAGTGGGAAGAATGAAATGAAACCAAGTTGAAGCATCTGTTACCTGAATGCATGTTGCCGCATATTGCCTTCCGATCTGCATCGAGCGTTGGTACGTGGGATGAGTACTGTACACAACTTTATTTGCTACAAACATATGAAGATACGACAGTTTCTGTTGGAGTTTCACCGCATCTTGTTGCAGGACAACACACATACACAACGTGTCAATATGAATTTTTACCCCCAGCAAGGTTGCTGTGTTGCACTCTGGTACAAACACTGTGAGCGCTGTATAAACGTAACTTCATTCCTGATAAGCCAAGTTGCTAACTGAAACGCAAAGCTGGCTGGAATTTGAAAGGCTTACAGTAAGTTTCCTAGCTAGCTTGGTTCTTTCAAATTCAAATAAACTATGCATTTTATTTCTTATGTACCTTCATAATATATTCTCTATTTAGTACATACGTTTTAGCCGACCAACTGTTCCTTTTTGTCAAACACATCTATAAGCACCCAAAGAAAAGCACAATTCGGATGACAATATAATATTGCTACATAGTTAACAGCGTACAAACGCCTTGAGATGTAAAAAATAAAGGCATAATCACTAAGCATTTTACTGTATATATTCTATTTATATCGTTTTTTTTGTCAACTTGTATTTTAATATCCATTATCATTGTTTTGCAGCATAAGCTGAGTTCATCTTTCTCCCGTCACTGGGAAGTCGACTAATATAGGTGCTTTTCACCTGTTCAACTTTCCATTATCCCCAAATCTGTCATTCCATTTTAATTTCTTCTTTATTATCATAGTACCTTTATGCATTAACTGTAATATCTCGATGTGAGGTATTTCTGCTGATTAAAGTCTAATGAAATAGAGTAAAAAAAAAGCATCTCCATAATTATAAAATTTGCCAGCTCAAACAGCCCTCTATGGTTGAAAAGAAGAGAGGAAAAGAAGTGACATCCTCATCTTTCCAAGTTAAATAAGCCTTACTCAAACATTCAATTTATCAGTGAATAATAATTCAGTGTTATATCCTTCGGATCTTCCGATATTCAAGGTATAAAATACCCAAATGGATAGGGAAAACACTTGAGATGTCCTTATATGTCTAACGCCAAAAGATGGTTCACTATTTCGAATTATTGCACAGTTGTAGTGTGGTATTGCGCTTTTTTCGTTGCGGCAGGTAGGCATTAAATTTGCAAGTTGCCATAGCAGGATATGGAATTTTCCCTGGATGGATTTTAGCAACATACATGAAAACCAAATGCCCTGCAATCAATGTAAAATTAAGAGCATTTAAAAATAGTTAACTACCTGCACCCAACAGCAGTGAATGGATTAGTTCATGTGTAATTATAATACGGAACATTCATATCAGCTGCCGTATTTTTATCCCAGTTCAATCGACAAGAACGTCCTCGTATGTAGAACCATGTGTCAAACATGTCAAAATATGTTTTTCTTGTCAGTTT
The DNA here is from genome assembly GCA_964020975.1 of Hermodice carunculata. Lineage (NCBI taxonomy): Eukaryota > Metazoa > Annelida > Polychaeta > Eunicida > Amphinomidae > Hermodice > Hermodice carunculata. Next base: position 85,129,049 of record OZ026612.1, read on the forward strand.
AGCAACGTAAAAAAAGTTACTGTATAAAAAGTAATAGTCAAGTTCCCCAAACATAGTGAGGTTGATATGTATTGTAATATGGAGGAGGAGAAGTCTATTTGGGACTAGTAGTCTTTATTCCTACAAATGTATGTAACACCCTTGGTTTCCCACCAGTTCGTTTGTATCATGGGGAACTGACTGATATGATGTTTCCTCACTATAGATGAATATGTAAGCAACATTTCTTTGTGCAACACAATTCCATAAAATTACATCACCCTTTAGCTTTAAAATCAGTTTTTGGCACTCTTGGTCTCAAAGACACACATTTCAAAATTTGAAATTTTGTGCAAGATCCTGAATCCAAGATAGCTTCGGAAACTTCCATCTCTGCACAAGATCGAAGATTTTGACGGGAAATTAATATGCATGCCGCGTATTCATATTTGGTAGTGACCACTGCATTTTGCAGCCATACAAAACAATGAGACATTTTGTTTACCGCCTGCATCTGATGCGACCAGTTTTGTCTTCTTGGTGACAATTGTTCCAGGACCATTGTATAAATGATTTTTTTCAGATAAGCTTACTTCGGATAAGATACAAGCAACAAACCTCGTAAGTGGTAGAGTGTTACCATGGCATGTAAGCTGCCCAACAACAGCTCAGACTGCTCCCCATGGACACGCCTCACTTGTGACATCAGTTCATCGAGCTCTTCCTCTGCAGTGTCATACTCCCCGATGTCAATCAGGAACCAGGCAAGCTTCACTATGATTGGTTCTTTGTCTTGTAAGCTGGTCAGACCATTATGCTGCCATTAAAAATTAACAGCCATGTACATGGCCCGCATTTCATAGAAGATATACAGCTTGAAATAAATCCTGTTTGCACTTTCAAACGTCTCAGACATCAAGATGTATGTGGGAACCTTTCACAAAGACAAGGAGAATGATATTTACTTTGCATGTACGATGTTTGTAAACTACCCAAAACCTCTCTGAAAATCAATAATTACTTTAGTCCAATTTAAACCTAAGTCTCATTCTGAAAGTCTCTTTTATTGTTACTGTGACTCTCTGAGCAACCTTTTAACCAGCTTATTGTTCATACATTGAATTTGATTCGAAACTGGAAAGAGTATTTGACATTTATTTTATACTTTTAATATTGGTTTCTTTTTCAAAAACTTTAAAGAATACATAAGTACTTTTGATTAGGATCAGTGTCTTATATTAATAGTTACTAGATCATTGTAGAATGAACCCTCTGAATCATTGTATAATTTCACGATATATTTGAATTTTGAAAAAAAAGTTATTAAGCACAAGGAAATGCACAAAATGCTGAAGATTTCCCACGCTTTTTTTAACCATTTCACAAATTACGGTCCACAAAGTTTCACCTGTATGTCTTGGCGTATTCTGCATTGGCAATGCCAAAGCTCTTCTTCCTTCTGTGGCCTCCTTCCCTGAATGGTTATGATAAGTCGAAGCTTACTTGGCCACTGCTGCAACAATGCCCTTTCTTGTTCCTCTCTAATAACTTTTACCCATATATTTAGGGAATCTGTTGATGCACTCTCTACCAGTACCATATTGCCTGCTGTTTCAATATCTCTCACATGTCGTGTACTACTCTGCACTATCTCAAGAACGTGTAAGTGAGCGCCATCTGCATATCGCATTTGTGGTACTGATGACGAATTTCATTTACCTTTTTCCTGTAATCTGACGACATATGAAAAAATCTCTTCTGTTTAACGACAACTAGTTTCCTGACGTTTCTCTCTCTGTCATATAAAGTTCGTGTTGAATTTTAAATGTCATTTTAAGATTCAGAACTAATGAAATGCATGGCGATAGGTACTTCTCGGATTGCTTTTTGAGACGAGATACCTTTTCTTGATTTTATATGCGTTAACAAAACTGCCCAACTTAATTTATATACTTGTACAAGTTTTTTAATGTTTGTACGTATTTTGTATTCTGTATTGTCTAGGCAGGGATCGATCTTTATGGACATGAAAGGGTTAATAAAATATGGAATATATGCTATAGCCTTCCCGAATACTCCCAACCTCTTTATATTTCAGGAACGTCTTGGTGTACCCTAGATCTGCAGTAGCTATGTCTTAGCTCCACACATTCCCAATTTTGCTCACCTGTATGTATTTGTGGAATGTCTTGGTGTACTCTGCAGCAGCTATGTCATAGCCTCCCACCCCCCTCCAATAGCTCATCAGCTGTAGCTTAGTGTCTTCTTTGTACAACTGGTCAAACATCCGCTTATCCAACAGACATTCCTTCAGTCGCTCCCAGTCCTGTAACTGTTCCAGGTGGAATGGCAACTCTTCTGCCCGCCGCACCATCTCTGTACTGAAGTAGAAAAAATTAAAGATTGAATTTTCCCAGTAACGCTTCAATATTGCATGAATGAAACTTGATTATATGCCTGTGAATCCATTCATCCCTTGATCCATACTCATGTAAACACCTGTACTAAATGGTGTAAAGGTTTGGGGGGGGGGGGGGTAAAAGGCATCCACTGGCAAGTTAATACCATAGTCCTGACGTGATACAGCCACATTTTTAGCTATGTTCATCCTCCATGCAGATTCCTGTCCATCTGTTATCTACATCAAATTTTGCCATATATAAAAGATACGCACTGCAAGAAATATTACAATGAAAAAATCTTATATCAAAGAGAGTAAAGGTTTCATCAATTTATCCCCTAATGGGGCCCTTGGG
>OZ026612.1:85136783-85141783 GCA_964020975.1 Hermodice carunculata
CAAGGTAAAGGCAAGCAGCCATCACCATACAGCGTGTCCGGAAATTTACAGTTGCGACACATGCTTGATGGTTCCCAGCGGATGGTCCGTTTACAAAATTCATTTGGCTGTTGAAACCTCGAACTTTCAAAATTTTGAATCGAACGTGATAGTGTTTATTAATTAATGCATAGGTTTAGACACAGACAGTGATTGGATTGGCTATGAGGTGTATAGAGATCGGATTGCGCTTTTTTTTTCTTTTTTGTTCACAACTACACGGAAGATACCACACCGTTGCTCCTGTTTGTATAATTCACCTGGCTCGACCATCGTGGGCTCAAACATCATTGGAATCAAAGGTAATCTGGTATGTATACTTATTACTCTGCAGGATATGTTGTGGATTGGCAGATAGTTCATTCAAGTCTATTTAAGTTCCCCTGTGACCTTGTGGTCACGGCCATTTATATACAAATGTGACTAAGCGTTTTAAAGAGAACCGCCATCAAGAACAATTCTCGACTCCTTGCTGTAATAGTTATTTAGACAAAATCCAGACACACTTTTCGAGAACTGCACATGGTGCCACGAATAAGATCGCAGTTACGGACATGCAATTACAACCTACGCTTACAGATGATAATCATAATGTGCAACATGAGAGTCACAGCTCGCCTAGTTCTCGAGTTTGCAAATGAAGAATGAAATTAACTTAGTGACCACTTAACCATGACAGTAAAATCAAGGTCACATATGTGTAATCCCAATCAAGCCTTTGTAGAGGAGCATAATTATTTGCACTGTCCAAGTCCTAGCTTAAATGGCTGTCAAGTTTGTCAAATGTCTGGATAAATTAATAAGCTGACATATCTATAAACTAGCGTTACATCACATGGCGAACTATTACGGTAAAGATCGACCTGCCGTAAGATACCCATCAAATCCGAAGAGAATTGGGTAAACCTTTGAGGTGGTAAAATGTAAAGCGCACTTGCGCGAAATGACTACTGATTCAATTGACCTAACAACTCATTAAATACAGATAGCTGATATTTTGGTGTTCAATCGACAAACATCACAAGTTATTGTCATGTTTCCTTCTCTACCTCCATGGTTACCTCTTCCTGTCCAAAACTTTCAAGAAAAAATATATGTAGCAAACTAATGAGACTGGTTTTAACTCTTTTGGTGCCAAATTCCGGACTGAGTCAACAGCAATTCTCGGCGCGCATTGGCCGCAATGTGCCCAAGGCGCGCCGAGAAAAGCTGTTGACTTTGGGTATTCTCTCTGGAACTATAGGCATTCTGCTACTTGTATGAAAGGTCTTTTTACGAGGAATAGAATCTGGGATCCTAATGATAATTCAGACTAGTTTGACTTAAGTACACCGACTTTAGACGTGATTGGCACCGAAAGAGTTCAGCAAATTCCCTCAATGACGAAACAGAATTGTGTCTGTACTTGTTTGAGGAGGTCGGTCAGGTCAGGAGCCAGGCTGATGATCTTCTGGGTCAGTTTTTTGAATTCACCAAACACACGTAACTCCTCACACGCAACTGTCAAGAACAGTGGCCTGCCTGCATTTTCTTTTTGTACCAAGATCTCCAACTGCAAAAGTACAATTTACTAAAGTATGTAATTTTTTGCAAATATAACCGTAAAAACAGAAAAACAGTATCAGTGCATCTGTCATTTCTGAAATACATAATCATAAGTAAATTATCCAAAGAAAACCGGTGATGGAAGAATGTGTTACATTTTGACCACAATGCTAAGGGTACTGAGGTATAAATTCTAGTCAGTCTTTTTTTCTCGACTATTTTGGCAAAGCTGTTGTAAGTTAAGTTAATCATGCAATCAGTAGGTCCATACAGTGTCCAGAATATCTAACTAACCAATCAACGTTTAATTTTGGTATGTGAAAGTTCAGCTGCCATGGACCGACTTATTTTAAACGTGTTACTCTAAGCTTTATCAATTCGTTTTATTGAAACGTATGATAAAATAGAATCAGCTATTGTAGAAATTACTGACCTGCTTATTGTCTAAAGTTTTGTTATAGTCCGCCAAAAATGTGCGTGCTATATTCTTTCTGGTCTCAATCCCAAGAGGTTCCACAGTTATTTCTGGTGGTCTAAGGGTTGTGCTGTTACGAAGAGCATTGAGACATTTTCCTTCCAAGGTGCTGACGATTAACCTTACATTCGGCGGAAGTTCCCGTGGCAGCCAGGTCAGAGAGTGAGCATCCCCTGCAAGTATATATTTCAGTCGGGCCATGTGCCTATTTAATTTGTGGCATGATATCTCACGCATGTATGCTTGACATGTTTTGCAGAAATATTAGATTGTGAGGAGTTCAGTATCCATGATATGGACCGACGTAAAGGTACATTTGCATGTATATGAACTGACACAGTACACAGATGTTAATAGGTAAATACACAGCAATGGATGAATGTTGTTTTTCGACGAGAGAAGTTCTTTTTATTCCCAAAACAAGTGTGGCAGCCCTCCCTCAATTGGGAAGCATGTTTTTGAACCACGGTTTGGGATGCACATGATAGAGACATCCATACCATTATGTTGTCTTCACACAACTTAGCCGTCCATTTTTTAAACTATTGTTTATACCACACTTTCTATGATGCAATGCGATCAGATACATATTTTATGAACGTTCACTTTTACCAACAAGCTCGACTCTCTTTTTAATTTTTCAAACGCAAGACAGATTCCAACATCTTGCATCCGCTTCCCCCTTCCCTCAATTAGTCACCTGGTAAAATTCTACCTCCCTCAATCGGTAACCAGGTAATTTACATCCTTTGACCATTTTGAATCTGAAGAGCATGTACAGCAGGAAGTATTATTCGCCAAACAAGGACAAGGAGGGCCGCTTCAAACAAGTTACGAAGCGACCAAAAATATCTTAAGTTTAATCTTTAAGCAAATTTGACCGGCAATAAAGTGAACAGTCTTTTAAAATATCTTTATTACTATGGTAATTAAAACGTGTTTGTTTTACATGATATACAGTTGCCAAAAGTATATATACATCATTACACAGCTCACTATTGGGTAGCCTTTTCAACTTTAAATACTTAGTCGTCAGTGAATGGGTCTTCCACTGTAAATTCCTGGCTTGTCATGTCACCACCGAGTCTCAGTGTAGTGACTTGATCCTTACCGTCATCATTCATCTGATTTAAGGCGTCTATCAGCAATATAACTCCATTCTTGCCATTTTTCACGGCAATTTTTGATGCTTTTTTTAGGACAGTATCCATGGATCTCTTGAGCTCATTGAAGTCAGTAGGTACCTCATTCTCTGCTGGAGACAACTCTTGCCAGATGCGAGACAGAAGGCGGTACAGATCTGTGGACCCAGGCGTGGCACCAACAAAGTGGTAAAAGGTCTGAAACATGCATCCCGACAGACGATATACATGTTTTGGTGCAACAATAGTTTCTCCAGCCAGACAACCAGTTTGTCCGGTGGTTATGATAAATGTCTTTATCAGAAAGTGGAAAGCTGCAAAATGTGCCTAGTTTAAAGTCCGAACTAAAGTGGACGTTCAATTATCACAGACATACTGGAACCCAACATATACAAATCACAAGCATATTATTGTTGACGGGTTGAATGCTAATGCAAACTATATTCATGGCCATAACTCATGCGCAATAGCACCAAACAACATGGTCAGAAAATGCACGTACAGATTTTGCTTAACATATTAGAAGATAGAAATACTAAAACTTTTGCAAATAAGAAAAATTAGTAATTTCCATTGAAATAATAATGACAGTAATAACCAAAGAAAGTGTCAGATTGCAATATTAAAAAACAAGTGGAATTTTGTACATTGAATGTCAGGACAAGCTATTAGCAAAACGGAAGATCCAAACGTGACACAAATATCCATGGCGAAATACAAACAAAGTTCCAGCAATAAAAAACTTCCTTTGGAATAGGGCAAATTCATTCACTATGGACAAAAATTCATAATTGTGTTGTTAATGCTTTTGTTTCTTTGTTTCGTTTCACAGGAACAGAAATATCAAATTGAAGGAGAGCAATCCATAATTGGGTACAAACCGTAATTTTAGGATCAGAAGTTGCTTTCTTGGCACATCGTGCGACTATCGCACTCTTTCCTGCCCCGGGAAAACCCACAAGGACCAAGGGGCGCGGCCTGTCACTCTTTGTTGTTACATATTTTTCAATGTCTGCCATAAGTTTGTCCCTACCAAGTAATACCTGTGCGATTAAAGCACGTTATTATATGTAACGGTTCAGTGAAGCACAATCATTTTCAATCCGTAATTTAAAGTAACCTCTAGGTAGGTTCAGTACAACGTAGCGTAGTGAAAATTTGCAAGTGTCAGTAAAACCCTTTTAAAACATTAGTGCTCTCTCATAAAAACTTTCATTAACTTGCTGGATTTATACTTGGATAAATACGAAAGATCAGTTTTCGTTTCAATATTTTATATACATTTATTGTGAAACAGCAAAGTAGCTTTTGCACTTCAACCTCATAATAATATATTCTTTAGCTACATAAATCAGTTGGAGATGGAAGCAGCTAAACCTGCCAAATTATGATATATGTGGGTTTAAACTATTTCACTTCCATATGGCACGCGTACTGCTGGCTAATTATATTTATTGGAGATTATCTCAGCAGATCAAGTCGTAAAAAAAATGAAAAATATGGTTCTGACAGTCAGATGTACCTGCGACCTCTGGGACATGAAAGCCTCGTGCTCCATCCGCTGGATCTCCAGGCTGGTCAACTCCTCCCCAAGTGCGTCTACTGGGTACTGTCTCTCTATCGCCTGTTGGAAGTGGGCCATCACTTTTTCTCCAAATGTTTCAAGCCCTTGAGAAAAAAAAAATGATATGAATTGAAAAAAAATATTGGTTCACGAAGAACATTAGGACTGTGACAGTTCTGTGCTCAACTAATTCATGAATATTTTTGCCTTACCACCACGTAACTCCCATTGAGTG
>OZ026612.1:85146783-85148283 GCA_964020975.1 Hermodice carunculata
AAGATACCATCAAACATCTGCATTTATAAATGTCTTTTTTCGATATAAGATTATTCTCCATTAATCAACAGCTTCCCTCGGAAATGCGCCTAGAATCAGCCAGGAAAAAGCTCTCGACTCCGTTTCTCATCCATTATGTGGTTTATTTATCAAAATGTAAAGGCAGCACTTATTGATTCATTCTTTAAAATGTTATTATATTTGTTAGTAACGGTCAGATATAGTACCATCTCAGGCCTGCTCTAAACAGCATTAAGAAAACGTATTTCTACGTCTTTGACCAACCTTATGTGATGAGCAATTTGATAATATTACTCTAGTGTCAAGATTGTTATGCACATACTTTTTGGGGGGGACATCCCCATGTATCACTTACATTCGGATTAGTTAACCAGTAGGCACCAAGGAAAATTTCCAGCGTAGTGACAGACATTCCAGGAAGCCAATGATACCTGTAGTGGTATACATGCATGCACATAAATGCTGCATCTAATAGTGCTATGTGTATTTGAAACATCCCTTTCCACATGAAATATGACTGACTCATCAAGTATATGTGCGTGCTTTTATGGTTGCTTGCAGACAAACACATTGATGCTTATAACTCTCCTCTTTGGTCCACGCGTACTAACTATGTTTCTTCAGTTATTTTAATGACAGCAAAACTTGTAAAATAACACAAATTGTAAACAATGGACTTTGGTGGAAAACTCAGTGTACTTTGTTGCAGGTGACCATTCAACCCAACACAACCTGACGGATTTCGGCAATGCGGGTATCAATGTGGTTCTGCGACTTGCCAAAATTATAGTCTCATAGCAACGACGTTGTATTGCATGTTTATGTTTGTTCCTTACTTCTATTCTGAAAACTGGACATACAAGGGTTACTACAGCACATGCACTTCTATTCGTCGGTGATCACCTGTCAGAAGGAAGAACGTGACTGAAAAACACGTTTCCTCTTTTTTCAATAATCATTTACCAAATTTAAGACACATAAAAAACAATATGAATTAACAAAACTCTGTTCAAGATGTTTATTTCTGTGAAAAATGTAAATTTTGACTTGACAACTAGTTTAGAGTAATAATTTTTTTTTTCATTTTGTGACAAAAGTATAAATTTTATGACTAAAACTTACTCCTTCTCAAGTGTGTGGTTTGTTCATGTGAAACTGAACTATAAAATCTTTCCGTGAACAAACAAGCATAACAGTGAAAGAAAAGAAACGTTGCCAACGTAACTGAAAAACACCTTACGGATAAAGATGGCAAATCACTGAACTTAATAATACTTACTGTGGTCTTTTCTGCAATTTTGAAGGGAAAGTGCAAAATTGTTCAGCCCTGAGGCATAAACACAATGAAATTATCATTTTCAGCCAGTGATGTACAAGTTTCGCCAGCGAAGCGACATTTATTCTGCCTCCTGAGAAGAGAAGCCACTTTCTGCACAGAGTAGGGTCGTCACTGACTCAGTTTTCGTGGGCATTGCAGCG
>OZ026612.1:85148483-85212483 GCA_964020975.1 Hermodice carunculata
AACAACTATTGATTCATAGGTCGCCATGGGAAGTCTTAGTTTTGAGATTTTGTTTAGTGTGGTTTATCATTATGACTAAACATTCATATTATTTTTATAGGAACAAAGTGAATGGACAGTTGGAGTACAAGGTCCAGTGATATTGTTGCTCGTATATAATGCGGCAGTACCAGTTACTCTATGGGATGAATACATTATTGAAGATACATGTACATAATAGTTAAAATAGTGTTCAGAGAACGGATTACCCAGGGCGCTCACCTCACAATGTTTTCTCCTCAATTCTGCATTGATTTAATATTTTTTGAGACTTCAAAGGTGTAATAATACGATGTAACTGCACGAGTAATTTGATGAAGCTTTAATGAATCCTTCTTAAAGATATTATGATAAGAAGATTGTTCACATGTGTGCCACTCAGACGGCCTTCAAATAAATACTTGAAAAGTTTAAAAATTTAAAAATAATAAGATGAAGATGGTTTTCAATAGGAGCATGGTACATTATAATGTGCACCTCTGATAAAAAAAAATGGTGAAGCTGCAATGCATCCTTGTTGAGATATTATGATAACGTCGTCCCCTTGGTGCGCCACGAAGACGGCCTTGAATTAAATACATTAGAATTTCATTGAAAAAATTATAAATACAAAGAAGAAGCTGGTTTTTAAGGAGGAACCTGGTCCACCATAGGATGCATATCTGACACAATTTGGCAAACCTGCGGTGAATATTTTTGTAGATATCGTGGTAACATCGTCAGGGTTGACGTCACTCAGACGACTTTCAAATAAATACATTGAAAGTTTCATTTAAAGCTTAAAAATAACCAAAAGGCGCTGATTTTCAATAGAAACTTGGTCTATTATAAGGTGCATCTTTGATAAAAAAAATTTGTATAGCTATGGTGAATATATATATATATATATATATATATACATATATTGAGATTTTGCTGCAACGTCTTCAGGGTTGACGTCACTCAAATGGCCTTCAAATATATACATTAAAAGTTTCATAAAAAGCTTAAAATAATCAGAGGAAGCTGGTTTTCGATAGGAACCTGGTCCATTATAAAGTGGATCTCTGACAAAAATTTGGTAAAGCTACGGTGAACATTTTTTGAGATTTTGCGGTAACTTCGACAAGACGGACGGACGACGCAGCGGACGACGCAGCGGACGACAATACCCTCCGGCAATTTATGTTCCGAGGTACAAATTGCATATTTCATACTTTGGTTGATATTTTAAATTGGGCCAAATCGATATTTGACTTCTCCAAAACCGTCTTCAGATTTTGCTGAAAATGGGTAAAAATGGACTGTGGGAGGGTCAAACAAACTTGTTCCGTTGGTGATGATGCTCGAGATCCCTTATTGTTAACGATTTTTTTAATCGGAACAAGAAGAAGCCAATTGCAACATGGGTAATTACCGCCTAGCAACATTGCTGGCCATCTCTTTTAGCTTGCGTATATATGTGTTTTCCTGTGTGTACATTGGTATTGTATTTTATTATGTATTGCATATCTCGATGTATTTTACAGTTTCTTCCGTACGGGGGTTTTAATAAAGATACTACTACTACTACTACTACTACTACTACTACTACTACTACTACTACTACTACTACTACTACTACTACTACTACTACTACTACTACTACTACTACTACACCTACTACTACTACTACTACTACAGTATCTACTTTTCTAAGTCTCATGCAAAGATTACTACCTTTGTTTTATGTCATAGGGCACTTCGTCGTCTTTTGGTACCCAGCCATAACGTTCTGACAGCATGTTTAGAAAGTATGGTTGGATGTTCTCTTCCCTGCATCTGGTTGAAAATATTAAAATGTATAAATTTAGTCTCAACTTCACCATAAACAAATATTCTGAAGCTTTACTAAATCAAAGCCTGGATTCAGTTTGCATAACGTTATGTCAAATCTGACCATGGTCAATTCACGCCATCCAAATAGTAAATGTTATATTATGAACGTGATATTTTTTGGAATACGACCATAGCAAAGTAGGTATGTCTGGCAGTGAGTGGGTACACGCGGCCAGCGGGAGGAATATCATGATATGCAATCCAAACACCCGGTCTACCTACAAAAACATTCCGCATTCTTATATTGAACAATTCAAATTGTAGATGCGTGGTATGTAGCTACAGATATATGTTAAAAAGAAATTCATTAAAAACCAAGCCAGCCACGATAAATGTAATTTTGGCAACTTCAAACCCCACGGTGAATTCTGCCTATATGGCCCTGTTTCCGAGAATGTGTCGTAGGTCCGAATCCCCACCCACCTGAGCCAAAAATCAAGCAAATCATAAAACGATGGACACATAAGCAGTGTTAGAAAATCAAAGGGGGCACTTAAAATTTGTGTCATACTTGCAGGAAGTCAAACATTACAGCCTTATTTTTCACAGTTTAAACGTATATATAACTGCATGCGAAAATACATTTGCTAGTAACATTAAGTACAATATCTGCAAAGCTGAAAAATAGTCAAAATTTGGAATACTAAATCAAAATTTGAAAACGGGAGGCGAGTCGTAGGTCAATATTACATTGCAGAACATTATACTGGATAGACTAGCCTTATGAAAAGCGTTACAAGTTCACATTCGGCAAACCACACATATCCAGTTGACAATAATAGCAAACCAAGCAAACTTTGCAACCCTAATTTTACAAAGGTGAGCAGCATTATACGTTTGTAAATCAATATAATGGCATACCGGACAACCGCCCAAAATGACTTTGCCACAGCCACGTATGAAAGCCAAATTAGTACAGATGGTGTGCAGCAATACGAGGAAACTTTCCCAGGACGCTGAAGAAGTCCATGGGAGTCCCCAAATTTTCTCTTACCTGTCGATCTCGGACAGGCAGGCCAGAAGTACCTCCCTGGTGTCTGCACCCTTCGGTACCCCCCATCGCAGGTCACACTCCACCAATCGCAATTTGCGTGCCTCACAAAATACTTTCAACTTTGGAAATACTCGCTTGACCAGATGTTCTCTTTCTGAGTGCATATCCTTGAACGTGCTGCTGACAAACAGACGTATAGTTTTCCATCCTTTGCGCTGAAAGAAATCAAAGGAAAAGTACAAAATTATGAGGTGTCGCTTATGAAGGACGGCCAGGTTCATATGGGGTTAATCCAGTACATTTTGTGATTTAGAAATGTTTTGCTGTGAACATTGAGGGTATACAACAGACCACGTATACTGATTTCATTTATGCCACACGCAATATGGAATTCTGCATATGGGTACACAAGTAATATTTACACAACCTATCTGAAAAAGCAAAAAAAGGGTATCTATTTCGCATTGTTCACTGTACTTATCTTGCTACATATCCTTATAAAGTTATAGATAAAATATGAAAAAATCGACTTTTTACTGCTATTTGTTCTACCTTGGTTCCTCTCTCTCTCTCTCTCTCTCTCTCTCTCTCTCTCTCTCTCTCTCTCTCTCTCTCTCTCTCTCTCTCTCTCTCTCTCTCTCTCTCTCTCTCTCTCTCTCTCTCTCTCTCTCTCTCTCTCTCTCTCTCTCTCTCTCTCTCTCTCTCTCTCTCCTTCCTTGTATAGAGGAACTATATGCTTACAATTGGAATACATGTATTTGGCTAGTTTATTGTCCATTAGACATATTCTGCTGTGCGTTTCCTTTTTCATTCCGCTTAGATTTGGCGGTTTCTTCCCGACTTTATTTGAGGTAAGGGTAAAATTGTAAAGGAAGTCTTCCCTTTACATACTTACATACATACATACATACATACATACATACATTTCACAGTAATTTCACTACATATACATGCACTGAATAAAAGTATGCCTGTTCACCTTTGTCTCAGGTTAGAGTATTTTTTCACGGTACTTGTCTACCACTCACAGCAATGGGCACCCTCGGGCAGGCCTGCCCAACAATGTTTAGTATGGCCACTTCACCCTCAGCACTGTTGTTAACAATACCATGAGGTGGGCTTGGCTTTAAGAATTATCAGCCTATCATCAGCTGGGCATGATTGCATGGTGGAAGGCCCGCCTTCTTCTATCACTTCTATGCAAGATATACATTTCAGGGCCCACACGGGGAAATTGAAGGTCAATAAAGTTCATGTTACGTGTTTACAGCATGCATGCACCTTGGAAATGAACTAAAGTTCTCAAACACCTTGAGTTACAATTGAAGAAAATGCGTGTCCATTATCTATATTTGACGGTAATAAAATTATAAGTCCAATTTGTCAGCGGCTTTACCGTATGTGTATACATTGAATAACAGTTCACCTTTTTCTCAGGTTGAAGTGCAATTTTTGTTTCGCAAAACTTGTCCACTACTTCCCACCAATGAGCACCCTCAGGCAGGCCGTCATTTACCACGTTAACTCGCGACACTTTACTCCCAGCACTGTTGCTCTCAATACCATGGATGCCGTGAAGTGGGTCTGGTTGGGGGGAATTGTTAGACGTATCGTCAGGTAAGTGTCCGTCTTTGTTACCGTGAGATGAGTGTGATTGCACCGTAGACGGCCCACCTTCTTCTGTGGCTTCTAAGGATGATGCACATCCCATGGCTCTGCATAGAGAAGGATTTTCATTTCATTTCATCTTCTCCAGTGCCACATATAAAAGTATAAATGCATTAATCTTTCACATAGGTTTTATACAATTGAACCAAAGTTGATATCGAACACATTATATCACGAAACTTTGAATCTTGAAAAAGATACTTCAAATCTGCAAAAGAATGAACGAAATAATTTGCCGAATTATAACCAGAGTAACTGTATAACATTAAAGAATATGAGCTCGAAGTATAATTTATAAAACTTGGTGAGCTGTAAAAGGTTTACTTCATTATCAGAGGTTATTTATTTCTGAACGATACCTCAAATATCAGGTGAATAACGGCCTTAATTGCTCGATGTCTCTCTCTATGAATGCAATTGATATAACATATAAAATTCTGGAAATAAATGCCAACTCAGTACTTAAACTGCATAATCGTGTTGATATGGTAGTTGCACACCCTCCCTTGAACCATTCTTTATTTTAGAATGGGGATTTAGTGGTTTGCCATTTCAACTGGGCGACTAGTGCCAAAGGTTGCAGGTTCGAGTCCCGCTCGTTCCGACCATAAAAAATCTAACTTTCCCTTTTTTCTTGATTTTGTTTTGACTATTTGAACCGGTCGTTGCTCACTTCACAATGCTAATCATACATTGTATATGGAAGCCTTCTGGCATTTCTGTCAGCTTGTTATCATGGTATAAAATTGCACATCTGTCTGCTTTTTACCATGTTGACGCAAGCAGTAAGGGTCGTGATTGTAGTGCTGTGAGGTTCAGAACAGTCCAATGCTAATTGTTGCTTTATCTTTTCAGCTTTTCCAGTCCACATTTACTGCTTATATTGTGGTAATTTCGCGTGTGATCATCGATTAATAGTTTTCGTACTTTCTTGCTCTATATGTTACGTCGCAAACGCCACTGGGTTTCTGAGTATTTATTGTGCATTTTGTCCGACATTTTATTTTGACACTACTATATCTAGAAACTCTAAACTTGGCATGATCATACCACCATACATAGAGTCTTGCCTTTTTAAAACAGAGGGAACATCTTAAAAATAATGCAAATTAGGGTCTTTGAAAATTTAAGTCTTGAATATTTTCAAAAGTACGGTATTGTATGTAGACATGCTTTTCCAACTTCAATCTATAGGTTTGTGCTTTAGACACATCCTATAAACCACAAACAAAAGTTGTACAATTACAATTTATGCTTATCAGGGGCACTTGCAAAGTTTAATGTTGAATATCTTCAAAACTATTATGGATTGAAATTCCGTTCCAACTTCAATTTATAGGTTTGTGCTGTAGGTGCATGCAATGGACCACAAACAAAAGTTGTAGAATTGTAATTTATGGCATTTAGGGGCATCTCTATTTGACGCTAGTACATGTTTTCAGGGTTCGTATGTAGGTATACTTGTGCCAAATTTTCTCCATGTTATGTGTCTTTTTCTTTGCATTCTTTAAACACCACTCCTGTCTTGATTAATTGATTCCTTACTCCGGACAGCAGTTTAACAGTTCTCTTCCCATATCAACCTTTGGCAGCATGAATATTAATACATCACCATATAACATTAATATTATTAGAAACCAGTATTGCTGACGGGCTTGAAGAGACCATTGACGTAGACAAGAACAGATCATCTGACAAACAAGCGGTAAATACCATGAGAGGTGTGATGTACCAAAGACCATCTATCGTTGATTGAGGGTTCTTGGATCTACGGACGGTTTAAACCACAGGGAGACTGACAATTTGTTTGGCTAGCTTCACTCTAGCCCCTATGGATGAATGTCATTTATCCATAGGGGCTAGAGTGAAGCTGGCCAAACAAATTTTCAGTCACATTGTTGTGGTTCAAACTGAACGAAGGAAACCTCTACCTGCATAGTCAATTTGTTCTGTGTCAGTAAAATCAGTGTTGAACAGTGTAACATCGAAACAGGGGTACCGTGGGAAATAACCCCATGGCATTGGTGCCGCGGTTGTAAAGGGACAGTTTTCTCCCAGCGCATTTATTATTATTTTATTGTGGCAGCTCACGAACTCTCTTGTCAGTTTGACCGTGATCAGTCCACAATAATGTTTAAATGAGAGTCTGAAATGAATGGCCTATTTTCGTCTTCTTGCTTTTTACCAATGTGTGTGGGTGTTCCAAACTAAAGACAGCACAAGCCTGTGAACGCCGAGAAACGGTGCAATTTGGTGAATCCTTTAGCTACATGTATGTTTTATTATGTCTGTGTGCCAACACAGACATATTGTTTTTCTAGGAATTCTTTCTTTCTTTCTTTCTTTCTTTCTTTCATTTCTTTCTTTCTTTCTTTCCTTTCTTTCTCTCTCTCTCTCTGTCTCTCTCTGTCTCTCTCTTTCTTTCTTTCTTTCTTTCTTTACAGGCAAATTTGTCCGACATTTCATTTGAAAAGTATTACATGTAGAAACTCCAAACTTGGCACAATTATACTTCTATAGATGAAGTCTCGCCTTTTTATAATAAGGGGTCATGCTTTTCAAAGTTATGCTAAGGAGGGCTAATTAAAGTTTTATATCTTCAATATCTAATATACTATTGTAAATGTGGTTCCGAGTGTATAGGAGTTCGATCATAGTAAGGTAAAGGTCATCTCAAATGTCAAGGTCATGTCAAGGTCAAAGGTCAATTTTAAGCCAAAATGTCATTTTTGAGGTCTAGGTTCACTTCAAGTAGAAGTCATCTCAAGGTCAAAGGTCATTTCAAGGTCAAAGGCCACCCACTTTCGATGGTGGCTTTCTTCTAGCCATAACTTGGTCGATTTTTATCCAATTTTGATCATTTTAGGCTCAAATTGTAGCCATTGTAACACTGACCATTTTAAAAACTTAATGTGACCTTCAACGGTCAAGGTCATTTGGACTTTTGAAAGTTTCATCCAGTCATAACTTGGCCAAATTTCCATCAAATTCTAATCATGTTGGACTCAAAGTGTAGGTATTGCAACACTGCACATTTTTATAAGAACATGTAACCTCAAAAGGGCAAGATCAAGGTCATTTGGCCCTTTGAAAGTTTCATCTTGCCATAACTTGGTCAATTTTCATCCGATTTGGTTCATGTTGGGATTAAATTGTGGGTATTGTAACACTGCGCAATATACATGTGACCTATAAAGGTCAAAGGTCAAAGTCATTTGGACTTTGAAAATTGCATCCAGCCATGAGGTGAAGTACCAAAGAATAAAAGTTGTAGCGTTTAATATTTACTTTTGAAGGCACACAGACAGATTTGCTTTGAAGCAATTCTTTTTTTCTAGTTCTTTACCGCTTTTGCAATACACTTATTGATGTTTTTCTTTCATAAATCATAACTTTTTTGTGCTGTCTTAATGATTGTTTGTTGTGACTCACATTACTTCTTTCAAATAATAATTCTATACTGTAGCATTCCAAAGTAATATACCCATCCACTCTTTCACTGGTGGAATGGCCAGCTATATAGTTCATCCTTCGCCACTTTTGGTACTACCATTTATATGTACATATTGCTATATAATGTAATGTTACATTCGGCAATGTTGCATACAAAGATAAATACAGTCAATTCCCAGCACTAGGTGAACCCTAAAACAAAAAGGCCACATTTTTTCATATTATATTACAATTGCTTATGGCCACAATGACTTCATAATCAATTTATAATCAAGGCCATCTTTTCCATTTTTATTTCACAATGAAATGTAGTTACTTTAAACATAATTTTAATTTTACCTCCAAATCATTATATCCTTGTATTTGCATGTCTATGGGCCTAACTACAGTTAACACAGTCACTCATTCCGTCATGTCCATACCGGTGATGGTTTTCCCATGTATTTAGCTGGAGCTAAATGAGAATTTCACTACAGCACTCAAGTTCTGTGGAAAAAATATCTTGTGACACAACCACATATGTTCATACATACTTTATGCTGCAAATTATATGGCCACTCCTCTCACAGCAAAGTGTCTAATTCCAGTTTTCTGGCATAGTTCTTCCAACGAACGGGTTTGTGCCTGTACCCAGAGCCGGCTGCCAGTCCCGAGCTGAGGGGGAGGGTGTTTTGCTGGCGGCCGAGTCAGGGTACTGGCTCAAACCCCGAGTTAAAGGTTATAATCACTTTTCTATCATCACCACCTAAAAGGCTGAAAAAATCACACTCTGGGTCTGGAAGGTCGTTGTAGTAGGCCTACTGGTATTACGACCTGGTAATAATGTGGTACCATTGGTTGGTCTTTGCTTACGGGGTTACATCATGATAGAATAGGATAGGACAAGAATAGAAGATTCCAAGCCCTTGCTGTAGAGGGCAGTGCAGTCATTTCAGATCTAGGGTTGTGTATTTCTATTACTTTTTAATATAATTTACAAATTAATAACTTAAAAACTATTGCAAACAGAGACAACAAATTTTGCACCCCAAAACTGTTTATATAGCTGAAATATTCATTAAAAATATTTAACTATACAGCTTCAACGATGTCCATTTTATTGTGTGTTACCTTAACATATAAACCAATGGGGATATACAACTCTAGCCCTGATAAATGTTTGTTTGTTCAGCTGTGTATTTAGGTTAATACACAATGTGTAACTAATTGTGACCTCTCCTACTGCTTGTTAACACAAATGTGATCATCACATCTAATTTTGTCACATGCTCCACTTTCTGTCCTCATATCTTAGCGGTAACCTACCAGGAATTTTTGGCAAGAAGCCCAGAAGTTTACTGAGTGTTAAAAGATGTTGCCTAGCGATGTAGAAGGAAGTAAATAAATATGAATCACGAATCAAGTATAGATGACACATCTCTTCATGAGTTTAAAATTGCTTTGAATAACTTGAACACTATTAAACTTAATGGATCATATGGCTCAGAATCTAATCACATATTATAGTACAGTATTCTGTGTTTCCTAATATCTTGAAGTCTTAAACATGGCTATACAGCTGAAAACCTTAGGTATTCTATGATTTTTACTGTACCAAAAGACTATACAGGATATTTGTTATTAAGTGACAATCACAGGGGAATTTGCCTTTGCTCGTGTGTAATGAAAATAATAGAGGTCGCCATGCTTTAAAGAAGCGGGGATGCCCTGAAGGCCTCTGACCTTCAATTTCCAAAATTTTTCAAAGTGAACATTCTAGCTCGATGTGTTGTTTGATAATCAAGGAAACTGTGCAGTAACAATCGTAGTTATGACCACGGGTGTATGTTTGATGCATCTAAAGCGTTTGATCGCATAAGATTCAATAGACTGTTTACTTTTTTTTACTTTAGAAAGAAACATTCCTGTTCCGTACATTAAATTATTAAATTTTTGCTAAATGGATACTTATCTCTGATGATTCATGTTAAGCGGGGCTCATGTAGCTCTGATGCCTTTAAGGGTACTACTGATGGCGTCCGTCAAGGTGGTTATTTCACCGATTTTGTTCACTGTTATATGGACAATTTAATTGATAAACTCAGGACCAGTAATCATGGCTGTTGTATCGGAAATGAATATCTAGGATGCGTAATGTATTCAGACGATGTGTCACTTCTGAGAACATCTTGAACCGAGCTTCGGCATATGGCTGATATTTGCAGACTATGGTGTTGAGAACTCAATTATGTTTAATGGCAAAAAGAGTGTGTGTACTTAGTTTACCCGAAATAAAGGTGATAAAACTGATAAATGTATAGAACTTAATGGTAATCCTATGAGGTGGGAGCGGAAAGTGAAACATGTTGGTAACATTATAACTGTAAACTCAATGATGAGGATGACATCTGTTTCAAAAACAAAAATTTTTCAACAAGTAAACACTGCCAGGCTACTTGCAGATTACCAAGGGGTCAGCTGTAATATTTTATATATGTTATTCTCGATATTGCAGTTCTTTTCACGGGAGTCAGATATGAGACCTAAGATGTAAAGATGTACAGAGTTTATATAGGGCATGGAATAGAGCTGTAAAAGGAATATTTAGACTACCTTGAAATTCTCACTGCTATCTTTTACCTTTGTTACTTTATAGTACCCTCCCTGGAAGTGCAGTTAATGAGACGCTTTGTAAAATTTTGTAAATGTATGTATTTTAATGATAACAAAATTATAGCCCACATGCATGTGTAAATTGGGAGTAAAAAGTAGTAGAAGTGTGATTGGTAGGAATATTTATTTTGTCTGCAACAAAAGTAGAGTAGAACAGTTGCTGAAAAAGGCTGGTTCATAAACGATGTGTATACTGATGCTCAATTACCAGTGCCTGGTAATATCATGGTGCTGTATGCAAGGGACAAGGTAGTAAATGTGACAGACTTCATCTGTGATGAAATTCAAACTATGATCAACAAATACTCCGTCTGTAATGTAAAGAAAATGTTTGTGCATAACTGACTTATTATCTATTTTTACTATACACTGATGTATTTTTAATACGAAATAAATTTATTATTATTATTATCATCATCATCATCATCATCATCATCATTATTATTATTATTATTATTATTATTATTATTATTATTATTATTATTATTATTATTTACAGTGCAACACAACAAGAAATTATATACGACACAGGACACAGCAAAAATGATGTTTTCAGTTCAGGGTATTTGGATGTAAATACTTGTCACTGTGGTCATGTGGCTGAGCACAAGAAGATATACCAGCGGGAGCACTTGGTCCCGAATGGGGGAGGGGGGAGATAGGGGTACCACTCCCACCGATGACAGTACTGGGTAAAAACCCGCCAGTACTTTCGGACTTGTATCCACCATCGGGGCAACCTTATCCACTAAGCACCATCTTTGACTCAGTAGAGGCTCTTGGCTCCTATGCCCAGTGCTGCTACTTAGTTCATAGCCTGTGGGCGACTTCAGTGTCTGATACAATATTCCTATTCTGGAGCTCACCGCCGCCCACAACTGGTAATGTCAAGGCATGGTATTTACCATTTTAGATGATGCTCATCAGTGTCCGAGTACCAGACCATTTTGTGAACCTACCCAGTAAAATCACCAGAAATGGACAAAACTGGCAATAGGGCAGTCATCAAGTACCTCCAACTACAAGTACTCACACCAACATAGATACATGCCGACATGGTCTCCACTTTAGGGGATGGTGCCCCTCCCTTTTTCACTGTTAAAAAGTGGGCTGTGGAATCCAACCCTGGCAGAGAAAGCCTTGACGATGACGTGCCTCAAAGATGGCCTTCAACAGCAACCATTCCTGAAAACATTACCCTGGTGCATGACATGGTGATGGCTGATCCACCATTGGTCACTCGACATACTGCTGTTGTCGGCATCGCTCTTGAGAAGGTTGAGCACATTATCACCAAGGAGTTGGGAATGACAAAAGTTTCTGCAAGACGGGTGCCAAAGCTCTTGACAGAGAATCAGAAACGTGTCAGACTCCCGGTGTCCTGTGACAATGTATGCTGTTTTGAAACAGATCTCGATGATTTTTGGGCTATATTTGTAATCATGAATGAGAGCTGGATTCATTTACTTGAACCAGCAACCAAAATTCAGTCTAAACAATAGATGCATCCAGGATCACCCCCCCCCCCCAAAAAAAAGCCAAGTCTGTCCCTCCTGCTGGAAAGGTGATAGCTTCAGTCTTTTGAGAATTCAAGGGTATTCTGCTGATTGACTATCTTGAAAAAGGCCAGACTATCATGTCAATGGAAGATACTATCCTGACCTACTTAGACAATTGCATGAAGCTATCAAAGCTAAGTGACAAGGAATGCTCAATAAAGGAGTCCTGTTCCACCAAGACAATACTCCTGTTCACAAATCGGTAGTGGCCATGTCAGCGAAAATGATTGTGGCTTGGAGCTCACTGACCATCCCCCTTATTCACACAATTTAGCCCTGTCTGACTTCCACCTGTTTCCCAAAATGAAAAAAGGAACTAGCCAGTCGCTATTTTCCCAGTAATGATGACGTCATTTCCACTGTGAATGACTTTTTTAGGGGGAAGAAAGAAATTTCTTCTTGACTGGCATCTAGGCCTTGCAGCAAGGCTGGCAAAAGTGCATAAACCTGGAACAGAACTATGTGGAGAAATAAATAAAAATCATCGACTTTGTATGGGTCTTTCACAGCTAAGCTTAGAACTTTTCAGCCAGCCCTCTTAACTAAAGGATCCATCATTAGCAAGCTATAATACACTATTTCAGTTGGACCTTTAGTTTGACCTTTCAAGGTCACTCAAGGTCAAACTTGACCATGCCAAAAGAAGTTTTATTGGTGTTTTACTAGTAATGGTCATTAATAACCATGGATCTATGACATACCATTTCCAAGATATAAGCCAATGTCAGCATGACCTTAAGCTAAGCCTCTTAAGGACACTCAAGATCAAAATTCACAATGCCAGAAAAAAATTCCATAGGTATTTTCCTATTAACACTTAATAGTAACCATGGGAGTAGGATCCACCATTTTCAGGATGCACACCAGCATTAGAATTTGACCTTTACTTTGGCCTTTCAAGGTCATTCACGGTCAAAATTAACATCACTATTGTAACCTCACATGTGTTATCCTTTTTTTATGTTGAATAGTAACCACAGATCTGACAGCCACTGACAGGATACTTATACAAAGTGTCATGAGCAGTGCTTCTGGTTGGGACGAAATGATTCTGGGCAGGAACCCATGAGCTGCAAAGCTGTGAGTGGTTTCCTTGCACAGAATCATGGAGTCCCAACCAGAAACACATGCGACATAATGTTTCTATGGAATATTCTGTTTAAGTGGACAACAAACAATAGCTTTTAAGCAAAAAGGAGACCAGAAATATGAATAAAAGCATAACCACCCAACACTGCCATGCACAGATGACTGGGGTCTATTTTTATAGAAATGTAATGGCTTATGCGGTCCAATTTCAAATGGCACAGCACGTTGACAACCAGCCAAGCAGACATGGCTGGCAGTGTATGGCGAGGAATGAGAAATAGTGGCAATTAAAAAAAAAAACACAGAACGATGATTTTATTTGCGAACCAAACGGCAGCCTGAAAGAGGAAGTGGCAATTTACTTCAAAGTACATAAAACAGCAACAGGTCCCACTGGGCAATCCAAGAACAAGGCACTCCTTACCAAATATGGTACTGTACTATGTGATACGGAACAGCAAACGTAACAGTCATAACACATATCTTTATTTCCCTCCCAAAGGCCCCATTATGGGATAAAAGCCAATCTGCTCTTTTTTAGACCCTAAATTTGGCCTTTCGGGGTCATTTGAGGTCAAAAATTAAGATCACCATTAGAAACCCCATAGATGTTTGCCTGCCAGTATTTAAAAGTAACCATGGGCCTAAGATGCACCATTTCCAAGATAAGCCAGTTTAATCATATTTGCTGAGTCAGCAAATTAGATTTCAATATTTTGCATTTACCGATAAGTGCCCAAAATGAAAAATCTGCTAAAAATCAGGATTCCATAGATAAACCATCTAGTGAAGAAACTTGTTTGAGATTTTTATAAAGGAACATTTGTCACCTTTCAGCAAAAATCTGAAAGACAAAAAGAAATTAACAACTAGGGTTCCCCAGAAATGTCCGTATATGATTTTGAAGCAACTGGGTGAGCAGTTTCGGAGATAAGATTTGGGGGGAAAAATCATTAAAAAATACAAAAATCATTGGAGCATGACCATTTCAACAAACTCAGTGAAGACTCACTAAAGGAACTGCCTGATAAACAGACTTTCTAGAGCCTAGAGGGCGATAGACTTTTGACCCCCGGCAACCAGAGAAAGTCTGCTCTGGAGGCAAATTGGAGGAACACTGCCACCAAATTTGATATGAATCCAGCTGACGGTTTCAAAGGAGGCGAAAATGTAAATTCCTATTAATTTACGTGGGACATCGGGGCAGAACCCCACCCCCCCACCCCCACCCCCCCAAAAAAATTATTAAAAAATATAAAAATTATGGAGCATGATCATTTGAACAAACTTTACAACGGTACACCAGGGGAGCTTTGCCACCAAGTTTGAAGTGAATCTGGGTGACGGTTTCAGTGAAGAAGTCGACGGAACGCATCACGGACGGATGCATCCACAGACGACGGACCATCCTAAAAGCTGAGCCTGACTGAGGTCAGCTCTGAGCTGAGCAAAAAAAACAAACAAACAAACAAACAAAAAAACAAACAAACGTGTGATGCCCAAGTCTGCCGGGCAGCTGGCAACAAACCCCTTGTCTGTACGAAATTGTCAATTATAACAAAAGACATGCTCATCTGACAGAGGCCCAAAGACTCCAGATCTAAATTCCTCCTGGTGCCAACCTGCTCTCCACAGAAGAAGGAATGGTCCGGGTATACAGTCAAAAGTGCGCCGAGGAAATGTACCACCTCTGCCTGCAACCCAGCACAGCAACAGTTGAATAGCCGGCTCAAAACAACTCATTGAACTGTCACCTTCACGGATCAGTGTATCCTGGTGGTGCTGCACCCCGTCAGGTTCATCTGGGGTCATGACGCATGACGTCCGTCTGCCCATGCATGTCGGACTTCTTCCTGTTCAGTTTACCCATACAACGATAGAGCTATTATAACCAACGCCACCTCCCCCTTATTTTCCAATCTATAATATGACCAGAGGTTACACATCTTGTTACGGATATATTAATAAAGTTGAATTATATTAATGAGTTCAGTAATTTAAAATAATAATGATAAGAAGTGTTTGACCTGTTTCGAGACTGCACAGCAAGGGACGCTTGATGGTTGCCTGGAC
Organism: Hermodice carunculata; assembly: GCA_964020975.1. NCBI lineage: Eukaryota > Metazoa > Annelida > Polychaeta > Eunicida > Amphinomidae > Hermodice > Hermodice carunculata. Next base: position 85,163,868 of record OZ026612.1, read on the forward strand.
GCCGGACGAACCACTGATTGACTATGTTATTACCGTATCGATTCGCTTGGTTGATGAAATATTCATTTGCTGCGGATTTTCGTTCGAGAATGTAGACACGCAGTGCCATCTACCTACTGGTAGTTTCAAGCAAGGCATGCAATGTAATGTACATGCACTTATTAATTTCCACGTTTGTTATATGTTGGCTACTGTTTTTACATTTTAGGCATTTTGAAGGAATTTCAATTTCACTATTTTGAAGATATACTATTTAACATTGAACCTATTTTCAATATTATTTCAGGGTGTTTTTATTTTCTCAATTTCTATGGTTTGCGAAAAAGAGAAAATAAAAATACAGCGAAATTAAGCGAATCTACATGCAGTTATGCAATATAATGACATTTGTACATACGAAAACAAATGACAAAGGTCCTGAGCTATTACACTAGCAATCAACAAATAGGGAGGTTTTTAATATTTGTTTTCGCATACAACATTTGATTAAGTGTCAAACTATGTGTCATTTTCATTCACGGTTTTGTATTATGTTATTTGTTATTTGAACATGTCTCTGTCCTGTGTCTATATGTGTTGGAACTATGGACCTTATTACTTTCAATACTGTTTATATTGGTTACTGTGTTTGCAGATTATACTCTAGAACATTTCTTCCATCGGTATCTGACTATGCAGGTTTAGCATTCTATAGGATGTATTCATATTTAAATGAGGTCCTACTCTAACACCTATTGAGCAAAAGAGGGAGCCACCTGCATCAGGGCAGATTCATGTATTTAGCATAATCAAAAGTACTTTCTCATTAAAATGAACATCACAAACATAGAATAATCTTAAGAAAATGTATTAACATATATTTGAAACATAAAGGATGCCTTAATTGATTAGAATTGGACTCTCTTTTGATGGAAAAGGTGTTATTTATGGATGTGCATGTAGTATATAATACCTGCCTTGATCATGGTGGAAGCATTAGTCTGTTGCCCCGGTAACACAGGAAGTGAGCAGGAGCGCAGTTAAATATGAATGTCTCCTATTACATGCACTTTATAAGATTATTAAGAAAGAACTTCAGCCATGCTTTTGTACTTCTATTCGAACCATTGTACAGTACTGTGAAACTAGGCAGCAAATATTGTTCTGCTAAGCATGATATCAGTCATGTTGCATTCATGAATCTTAATGCCCGTAGTTTATCTATAGACAAATTGAGATGCATTAAAAGTGACATAGTAGTCCTTGATTTTGACATCATTACCTTTTCGGACACATTTTTTTCCGCGTCTACATCTGATGACGAATTTAATTTACCTGGCTATCATAACCTTATACGATAGGATCGTGCTAGCGTTGTGTGCATCTTTAATTTATCATTTGCGCCGTATTAACTTAGAGGTTCTCGATATCAGTTATTGTGGACAGAGATCAAGATTCTTAACAATAAATTCTTACTTGGGATTGCCTCCAGACCCCCAAATACGCCTGTTTCCTTCTGAGACATGTAACATGATAGTTTTAATATCGCTAAATAGGTAACATGCAAAACATTAATTTAACTGGTGACTTAAATCCTGACATTAGTACTACTTCTGGTACCAAACTAAAACGGTTCTGCCTGACAAATGTTCTGACACTGCGGCAAATTAATGAAGTACGGAGACCAAATCTACCTGTCTTGACCAAATAATTTCTAATATACCGAATTTCGTTAAAAACCCTCGATTCCTATCATCTATTTATGGCTGGGTGCCAACCCAGACAAATTGTTTTTTCTTGGGTTCTTTATTTCTTTCTTTCTTTGGTTTAAACTTTTTTTATTTCTTAAAATAAAGAATAAACGATTGGGGAGCAGGCAACGCCTATGTGAACCCCTCTCGTGAAAGAAAAAAAAAAGAAAAGAAAAATGTAAAAATGATTGAGGTGTTACAGGACAATACATGAACAAAAACAGACATCTAGAAGATTTACAACATATTTTGCAACATTGATAGTAAAGTCCCATTAGGGTTGTGTGGTTCCCTATCATGGAAAATATATACAACACTTGCTATGGAAATCGTTCTGTTTCTTGTATGTACCTTATAACAGCATGGTAAATTTCGAGTTTAGTAGACATGTTGCAGTTTTCCGGTCCGTGTAACAAGGTTTTAACTGTGAAACAGGCATGAGGTATTACTGTGTCATGTAAAGAATTTCGTTGTGCAGTATACTGTGTACACTCCAAAAATAGTGAAAAACTATCTTCGTTTCCTGTATCACAGTGACATTGTCGTGTTGAAACTACACCTATTTTAAACAAATCAGCATTGAGGGAACCAGATCCCATGAGTAACTGCGCAAGCACTATATTTTCTTTCCTTTTTCCAACATAATATAAACCATTGCCTTTCGATCTGTCCTTATTCAGTTTATATTTAAATTCTTGTACAGATTAACTTCTTTTGACTTCAATCGGCAAACTGTTCCACAGTTTTATGGTTGATGGGAAAAAACAGTTACTAAACAGATCTGTACGGGTTCGAAATGGAGTGAATTTAGAAAGCATGCGGCCATTTTGTATCTTGTTCTATTCTCTACTCTTTCCGGAAACAAATAAAACAGGCACATTGGAGTAATCTTATCAATAATCTTGTACATTATTACTAATTTGTGTTTGTCCCTTCAAACAGCCAGTGTTTCCCATCCTGTCTCCTTATAAATTTGACTATGACTAGTAAAACGCCTTGTCCGTGTTACTGCACGGGCTGCTGCCAATTGCACATTTTTCAGTTCGGTTTCATTGGCTCCAGAACAATTAGTGGATACCACGTTTCTGTTCTCCAAGACTGGGCGTATGAACGAAAAATACAAAATCTCAAGTGAACTTCTGTTAGTTTATGCTGCAGAGTACGTAATATCCCAACCATTTTCATAGCTTTAGTACAAATAGAATTGATATGTGAAGACCAAGACAAGTTTGCTTGTAGTATGAGACCTAGATGTTTATGTTCTTTGACATTTTCAATAGTTGTACCCTCATACCTTAGAGCATGATAGGTCATGCACACTATGGCGTTTTCTGGTTACCATTTCCTTTGTTTTGCTCGGATTGAACATCAGAAGCCAGTCACGGGACCATCTAGAAGCAGATTCCAAATCTTAATTGATTTCATTGGAAGCTGATATAAGATCCTCAACTGAGACGTAGAGTACAGTGTCATCAGCAAATAACGGACATTAGTGTGAATGACATCAACTATATCATTTATATCGATGAGGAAAAGAGACTAAATTAGCCCTACAAAAATTGAATAAGTGCTTGAAGATCGCCCTTTTCATTACTTTCCCTGCACAACTTAGGAATGATATGTGTCTATAGTTGTTACAGTCATTAGCATTCCCACTCTTGTAAATAGGAGTCACATTTGCCTTTTTCCATTCAGATGGAAAATTTTGTTTCGAAAGGGATGAATAGATAAGTCTGCATAGAGATGGAGTAATAACTGGAGCAGCTTCTTTGAGCATTTTTGCGTTCAAACCATCTGGACCACTTGCTCTGCTTGTATCTAGACTTTGGAGAATGACTGATACAAGACTTTCATCAATGTCTAAGCTACTCAGCGTAACGACGGTGATTGTAGGATTTGGAGATGAATAATTTGAAGAGTCAACACGTGCATTTGCCAAAAAATTGCAGTTGAGAAACTCATCCTTTGATAAATTGCCCGAATAAGAAGTACCATTTTGCTCTATAGCTGCGATGATAGGCACATGGTTTCCTGTCATAAGGAACTTAACATTTTTCCACCAGCCTTTGTTGGATGACTTACGACTGTTGATTTCATTGCATCGGCGGTCATAGTGGCAATCCTCTGCTGCTCCTAATTCATTAATATAATTATTTCTTTACTGTGTGTAAAAACGCCATGTATTGGCATTGTTGGACTTTTTGGCTCTCTTATGCACGCGGAAAATTTTCCATTTTTGTTGAGTCAGACGTAATCTAGAGGTATACTACGGAGCATCATGCTGCCTTATAGTTACTGTTTTATTAGGAATAGTTTCCCTTGCAACATCTAAAAATGTACTGGTCCAGAGACGGCAAGACATATCCACATCATCAGTCACAAAACAGTCGTTCCAGTCAATTCTGTTCGGAAATCATCAAAGTTAGTTTTAGTATAATCCCAAACTAATCCATCAAAAGGCGAATCTTTCTTCATGCGAAAAATAAGGCTGGCAGTAACAGTGCAGTGATCACAACTTTCAATCGGGGCGGATACAGATATATTGTTGACATAATTAGGGGTATTTGTTATCACTTGATCGAGGCAAGTTGACGTCGTTTCCGTGATGCGGGTAGAATCGACATGAGAGGTAAGGCAGTTGGCTGCACAGAAATCTAATAGTTTTTGCCTTGATAAGTTTTTGGATCTGCTTTTAAATCCCCAACAATAATAACATTACTGATAGATGCCCCACGTGCAAGTTCGTGGGACTCCTGAAGTTTAGTCAACAGTGGCATTCGGGAGGTCTGTACACTACTGCAAGAAGAAATTGACTGTTTGAATGACGCATTTCTTTCCACAGAATTTCAATGTCTGATGATTTAAGCTCACAACGACGCTTTACGTGGAGAGCACGAGACACATAAAGAGCAACTCCACCCCCAGGTCTGCCCGCACGATCACGTCTGATGAGCTGTTGAAAGCCGGGTAGATCATAATTACAGATGCTACTTTTGGAAGGAGAAAGAAAAGTTTCAGTGAGAGCTATGATGTCGTTATCATGTGCATAAGCCGTCTCAATATCCCGTAATTTGTTCCGTGCCAGGCCTCTGACGTTCGCTTGACATATTGTCATATCTGAATATTGAACGCCAGGCCCGGGTTGGGGTGCACATCACCAAACAAACTTAATAGCAATATTTCTAAGAACATCAAAACGTCAATATATCCGTTTATACTTTGCTAAACATGAATATACGAATGAAAATAGTGTATAGAACATATTTTGAACGAGCGCTTTTTACCCTGCACGAGTAACAGAACCAAGCATAGTGTTATGATCATACATGTGTAACCAACCACACAGAAGTAAACCTTGTAGCTGTCATCACACCATGACAAAGGATTAGTACTCAAAATATTCTCAAAATAAAAACTAGATAGCAGTGGCATCTCATACCATGGTGTCGAATTAAACATTGCGATGACAAACATCTTGACATTTTTGTGCATTGCGACAATGCAGAGCCGTTTAGACTCGAAACAGTATGCGGTATATTTAACACTATACATGTAAATATAAGCAATTGCTCTATTTCCAAAACTTGGGGATAACAGCCGATTCCAGTAAATAAACAGAGAACTAGTGATTGACACATGCGAGGCGACTGTTGCCTACATGCCAGTTAAAGCATACATCGTGTAACATATTGTTTGAATTGAACTTGTATCATTCAGCAGAACTTTAAGGACAATAAAAAAAGGTGGGCATTTTCCATTTCAGAGTACACGTAACGTGAAAAAGTATCCGTACAGTGGTTTTTAGCTGAATGTAATAGATAAAGAACAATTTGATACAAAGGTAGAAAATGTACTCAAGACATAGACGAAGTATAGAAGTACTTTGGCGTAACATGATATCAACATTTTTATGACTCTACATAGACTCTCATGCATCAATCGTTTTATCATAACCCAAAGCTTAATATTGAGAACCACGAGATCGAGGAGGGTGCTGCACAGCAACGTATAAGTGAACATATAAACAAAAATATTTATAAAATCAGTACAAAAGTACCAATACATCGAACTAATGAAAGGATCCTGCAAAATCACGTTTCTTATCTGATATCAAGTGAAAAACTGTTACAATGATTGACAAAGATTCATGATCACCGACCTGTATGATGGCGCGCATGCAGGTCAAGTTGGATGGTAACAAGATCCCTGATTATTAACAAAGAGTGACTATTAACTCATTCCACCCTGATAGAAGACTGAGTCAACAGCTTTCCTTGGCGCGCTCTGGGCGCAATGCGCCCAGAGCGCGCCAAGGAAAGCTGTTGACTATGGGCATATAATTTGGAATGATCTTCCATGCAAGTTTCATCCAAAATATTGAAAAATAATCCCTAAATTAGTAAAATACAATTAGCAGACGACATTTAGATATTAGCGGGAAAAAGCGTCATCAGGGTGGAATGAGTTAACATGTGGCCAAGTTTTGTGCCACTGCAAGCAAACTCATCAGCTGGCTAGACAACTGCGGCATACGATTTGAAGGCCTCAGCTCTATTTGCGGCCCGATTTTAAAATCAGTGACATCAGAACCATATGGTTGTCGTAGTGGTGGTTATAATCTGTGTCCACTGCATCATGGCATTACTCATGGAGCCAATTTAGTTTAAACGTATTTATTTAGTCTGGATAGCCCTATAGTACATCGAGATGACTAATACATGGGTTCTCCAGAACATGGAGACGCACAGCAGGTATGTACAAGACACACATGACAATACAAATGTTACCAATGTATTATATCTGTGTAAACTCAGATTAAACCAGTATGAATTGAGTTCAATATTTACCCAATAAAGAAAAAGGTGTGATACAAATAAATTTGCATAGTCGAACCGATGATCACCACAGTAACAGTGACGGAAACATTCAGTCGTTAAAGCGCCTGGTATCAATAATGCACTGAAGGAGAGCATTACAGATCTGGATATTTAGGCAGTTAGAAAGCTCGTTACTGCCACGGAGAAATATTTCAACAAGCCTATCACTACCAATATGGATTATAAGATCCGGGCTAACCCCCGGAGCAATCAAAGGAATAACACTATTAAGTAATGTATTTCTCTGAACAATGTAATAGGACAGAAGAGTACGAAATGCGTGCAGTCTTCTGTGGGATAAGAACAGGCACAGGATGGGTCAGGAAGGATGTTAACTTTGTGAAGGTCGGCGTTTAGTCCAGAGAATCCTAGGCGTAATTGCGTGTGGCAAATATTATAGCAAATCTGTCACTATAGAGATAGAACTCAGGAACAGTGTCTCTGGCTAAGAGAGTAGTTTTAAGTTTCGATTTGAATATATGTAGAGAAAGCGAATCTCTAATGTCGGAAGGCAGGCTATTCCACTGTTTGATAGCATCTGGGAGAAAAGAATTACACAGACGCGATGTTCTACATCTAACGGAGCGCACTGACATTGAATGTAGGAGAGCACGTCCAACAGGAGGAGGGGGTACTAGATTAGAGGGATAATAAGGAGTCAGTTTGCGGTACATTTTGTGAAAGAGGACAAGCTTGAAGTATTCATATCTGTCTGCAAGAGTTGACCACCCAAGTTCACGAAGTAAATTAACATGTGATGTATGTTTCAAGGCACCTGTACAAATTCAGCGGCATTATATTGACGTCTCTAATCCAAGGCTTGTCTGAGGGTCTTACGGTAACTTCTCTAAAGGGTACAAATTCCTTGGGAGTGGAAAGAAGCAATAATTCTGACCAGTATGAAACAATGTCGTCAAGGTTATTATAGACTTCATGGGCTGTGTTCCAAGGTGCTGATAAGAGAGTAGAATTAAGTTCAGGGAAATTGGCTTTATCATTGTAATCCCAAACATGACGTTTTACCAGACGGTCTTTCAAGTGTGGTAGAGCAGAGAGAGCAGAATACGATCACATGATCAGAATTTGAAAGAGGAGTAAGAACACCACTGTTAAGTACCAGGCCAGGCGAGTCAGTGATAAAAAGATCAAGCAGGTTTTCTGAGTATTCGGTGGTTCTTGTACGTTCCTCTATAAGCTGATATAGGCTGTGTTGAAGAAGCAGGTTGAAGAGCGCTAAGCCAAGATCACCTATCCTGATGTGATGAATTCCAATCTGAGCATCTATCGTTAAAATCACCAGTAATAAGGAGAGAATGTGGGTTACTTTCAAGCGCTATAGAGATTGGGGTATTCAAAGCCTCAAGAAAGGCATCCCGTATTTGAGCAGGCTGGCCAGGAGGTCTGTAATAAATTCCAATCAGTAGAACCCCACGTTTTGTTGTAATCTCAATCCAGATCCACTCTAAGTTCAGATCCTCTAGATCAGTGCGCCTTCGTCAAGGTAGCGAAGCAGAAACATATGTAAGCACCCCTCCTCCTCGTCCTGTGGGATGGTCTCTTTCAAAAGGAGGTTGAAAGTTGTCAATATAGAGAAGCTGATCAGGAAAATTCGCATCAAGTCAAGTTTCTTAAGTGATAACATCACAATTTTCGACTTGCGCTAATAATTGAAGTTCATCAAGCTTTCCCGAAGCTCGCACGTTCGAATTGTCAATGGCATGTGCACGTAAAGGCACCTTTATACTCTTTTACAAAGTCAAAATGTAAAAATGCATTTTTGCACTTCAAACTCATATTCTTGGGAAGTCTTTGGGAACGATTATTGCTACTATTGTATATTATTCCATCTCCACTTCCGTACACGTGATTTTTGATCCTTCAACACACTAGAATCCAAAATTTGTCGGAGCAACGGGGAAGTTCTCATTTGCCATTTTTGGATACTTTGGAGTACAAGTTTTCTTTCTTTCTTTCTTCCCATGGCACCCGAATTTGTCTGGAGATATTCTCAGACACTATTGTTCCGAAAACCACCAAACTTGCCATGGTGATTTACTTACCAATGAAATTTTGCACCTGGTTTGGAATAGTCATGATGTTTAAAACTATGCAAATGACCGCTAATTAAAATTTTAAGAGCTCCATATCTTCCAAACTATTGCAGATAGACACAGAATTTCAATTTGCATGCTGAGGTTTGTGACACCTGCCAATACAATGGAGAGTAAATAAAAGTTGTGGAATTTCAAATTATGCTGATTTGGGGCATTGAAAAATTTAAAAGTTGAATATCGCCAAATTATTATAGATACAGTAGCCGTTCTAACTTCAAATTATAGGTTTGTGACAAAGCCGCATCTAATAAACTAAGATCCAAAATTGTAGGATTTCAATTTATGCAAAGTAGCTGAATATTCAAAATTAAAATCTCGAATAGCTTGAAAATACTACAGATAGAGGTGTCACTCCAACTTCAATTCAAAGGTTTGTAACATAGCCGAATCTAATGAAACATAAACCAAAGTTGCAAAATTCCAATTTATGCAAATAAGTTGAGTACACAAAATTCAAATCTTTTTGAATAGCTTCAAAACTATTATAGAAAGAAGTTCCATTGTAACTTCAATTCAAAGGTTTGTAACATAGACACATCCAATGAAACAAAATGCGAAATTTTAATTTATGCAAATCAGGTGAATACACAAAATTGAAATCTTAAACAACTTCTCCAAAACTATTAATAGAGGTGCCTTTCCAACTTAAATTTGTATGTTTGTGACATAGCCGCATCTAATGAACCATGAACTAAAGTTGTAGAATTTTCATTTAAGCAAATAAGGTGAATACACAAAATTTAAATCTTGAATAGCTTCAAAACTATCATAGAGGTACCATTTCCACTTCACGCTATGTTTGCGAACCAAAGTTGTAGGATTTTAATTTATGTGAATCAGGCGAATACACAAAATCTAAATCTTGAATAACTTCAAAATATTATACATAAAGGTACCACTGAAACTTCAGTTTGTAGGTTGGGACATATGTGCATCCAATGAACCATGAGCCAAAGCTGTACGCTTTTAATTTATGCAAATTATGCAATACACAAAACTCAAATCTTGATTAGCTTCATAACTGCTGTAGATAGTGGTGTCATTCAAACTTCAGTTTACAAGTTTTGTGACATAGCCACATCCAATAAACCAAGAACCAAAGTTGTAGCATTTAAATACAAATTGGGCCAATACACAAAACTTAGACTATGTTGAATAAAGGCAAAGTGTAGCATTTCAAACTGTTCTCATTTTGAAGGCACCCAGACAGATTTGCTGTGAAGCAAATCTTCTTTTCTAGTTCTTATTGCGATCATTCCGTTGTAGCTGTAAATTTACTTTTTCGGCGTAGAAAATAGTCGCTTTCACAAGATATATCTGGCAATATAAAAAGGCGAATTTTGATGAATTTAGAAATCACCTTGATCAAATAAATTGGGATAATTGTTTCAAATTTGATAATATCGATTATTGTTGTAAAATTGGGCTGAGTCGTTTTTTTAAGCTTCAAAGCACACTCTTCCTAATAAACCAATAACAGTTCGTCCCTCTGATCTCCCCGTGTACAGTTCTGGGCCCTGCTGTGAGAAGCGGAAAGTCATTCGAGCATATGATATAGCAAATGAAAAGAAACATAACACGCAGGCATGGAGTACTTACAATAGAATTCGCAATCAGTACCAGGAACAATTAAAATTGCTGCATGAAGACAACTATGATGGGAAGCTGAGTTCTTTTCTTAAAAGTGTCAAACATAAGAACAACGCTTGGTGGCGAACCGTAAAACATTTCATTAATCGCAATCAATCTCCGGCCGTCCCTTCCTGAACACCGCCATATTACTGGCAGTCTAGCTAAAGCTGAAATATTTAATCAATTTTTCCTGAGGCAGAGTAATCTTGACACTTCCAGGGCCCCCGTGCTACCTGCCACAGATCTACCCACTAATATTCTTGAGTCCATTCAAATCAACCAAAATAAAGTTTTTGATATTTTAAAAAGTATAGATGTCACAAAGGCCATTGGTCCGGACAAAATCAGCGCTTGGTCTTTGAAAAGAGGGAGCGCCATCTATTTGCGTATCACTAACTAAATTATTCAATCTTTCGTTACATCTTCCAGCTATTCCCTGCTTATGGAAGCAAGCACATGTCACCTCTTTATACAAAAAGGCCTAGGGTGACCCTACATTTTGTGAACATAATTGTCCTATGTCTATATTAAGTTGTGTCGGTAAAGTACTTGAGAAAGTCATTTTTAAGTATGTCTTTAATTTCTTCAGGGATAATTTAATTTTGTCTGCTAACCAGTCCGGTTTTATACCTCGCGACTCGACAGTCAACCAGCTTATTTCCCTGTATCATAAACCCTGCCTTGCAATTGATCTGCAGCAAAAAAGTACGAATTGTTTTTCTTGATATAATCAAAGCATTTGATCGTGTTTGGCATACGGATTTATTACACAAATTGAAACGCAATGGCATATCGGGTTCTTTGGTCAATTAGTTTCAAAATTATTTGTTTAATCGCCAACAGTGCGTCGTACTGAATGGCCAGGCATCCGATAGGGACACCATAAATGCTGATGTCCCACAGGGCTCTGTACTAGGTCCTCTTTTATTTTTGATTTTCATAAATAGTTTATTGTCCAGTCAAATATAAAACTGTTTGCAGATGACAATTCCTTGTTTCTCACTGCTGACAATCCAAGTTTAACGGCAGCCATGATAAACATTGACCTTTCTTCTATTTCATCTTGGTCTCCTGATTGGTTGGTAACTTTTAATGCTCTAAAAACAATTGCTTTGTTAGTATCTCGAAAAAGGAACCCTGTAAATCATCCTCCTGTAGTATTTCAAGACCACCTGCTGGAAAACATTGACCAGCACAAACATTTAGGGCTTGTATTCTGATCTGACCTTAGATGGAACGACACATCAATACTATAGTCCTCAAAGCCACTAAACAACTCAATATTATGAAAAACTACAGTATACCCTTGACACAAAAAACGCTAGAAATCATCTATATATCATTTATTCGACCTTAGATGGAATACGGTTCTGTTGTCTGGGATGGCTGTGCTCAGGCTGATGCATTAAAGTTGTAAGGTATTCAGTTGGCTGCTGCCCGTGTCATTTCTTGTGCCTTGCACCCACACCAACTGCTAAACTGTATGAAGAAACCGGTTTTGTAACATTGAAAAACATTGAGAAATAAGGAAGTTAATATATATTCGCAAAATTAAAAATGTAGTTCCAGAATACCTTACTGACACTATTCCTGATGACCCAAAAGTCAATAGAGGACATGATACGAGACAGTCCCCAGATCTACAGAGCAAGAAAAGAACTATTTGATAACTCATTCCTCCCTGGAACTAGTGGACTTTGGAACCCATTGCCCTCCGAAGTACGGAATTCAAACTCTTTGTCTCAGTTAAAAAATAAAATTAATACCAGTTTTTCTAAACCAGTCACAAAGATGTAAGTACATTATGTGGGCAAGAGATTTCTTCGAGCAGTTATCCATGCAAGATTAAGCATCCAACTGAATTCACATCTTTTTGAGATAGGCGTTACTGATACTCTTGAGTGTTGATGTGGGCAAGGTGCTGAAAACGTTTCGCATTCCTTTTTTGTTTGTCCCTCTCATGTTATTCTCAGAAATGATCTCCACAGATATGTAGCAACCTATGCCACCTTCAGCCTGGAAAAAAATATGGTGCTTCAGGCTGTAGTTTCAGAACAACAAGAAAATATTTTTGGCTGTCCATGAATACATTACAAAAACTAAGCGCTTTCAGTCTGGTGCCATCACATGATTTGAATATTTTATGTTTAACTTTGTAACCACGGATTTATATGATTTCTTTATCACACAGTATATTATACACCATTGTTATAAAAATGTCTATGGCTGTTTGTTTCCATTCAGAGAGGTCACTGTATTCATTGTGTGTGTGCTGGGTCATTGAGTCCAATGAATACTTTGCAAGGTCACTGCAGAGTCACTGAGTTGGCCTGTTTTGTGGGATCAAATTTAAGACAAAACATTGACTTATTTTGCAATAAGAACATAACGGTTGATTCATCCGGAAAATTCCAAAAGTTTCTAAATGCTGAATTTTACAGTTTGAACTCAACAAAGGATATCTGGTCCTTAAAAACATAGTTGTTGGTCAATATACAAACAACAGGACAACGTGTCAATAGATCCAAGTGTGTTTCTGGTTAATGAGGACAAAACAACCAAAAATTTTGATAAATTAGTAAAGAAAGACCTGGAAATGTGGCCTAATACTTAAATTTAGATGTACCATCAGGTATCAGAAAAATACATTTGAAACAAATTGTAATTTCGCATTTGGTTAAAGATTTCCTTGAGGTTGAGGGATCAGAGGATAAAAGTTTGGCAATTTAGCTGGAATTAGCTAAAATCAAACTTGAGACTGAAAGAGAAGCAAGAGAGCATGAGCTAAAATCGAGAGAACATGAGTTAAAGCTAAGAGAGCTTGAACTTAGGCATTCTAGATAAGATAATTCACCACAGGCAGGATCTTTTGATGTAGTCAAGCGTGCATGTTTAGTTCCAAAATTTGAAGAAAAAGAAGTGTCAAAATTCTTTATGAAATTAGCTGAATCTTTAGAATGGCCTAGAAGAGTGTGGCGTCTTCTTTTGCAAAGTGTGTTTATTGGAAATGCACAATAGTTTATTCCTCCCTCTCCATGGAACAAAGTTCTGAGTAAGATGTATTGAAAGATGCTGTTCTGAAAGCATTTGAGTTAGTCCCTGAGGGTTACAGACAAAAATTCAGGGACAGCCAGAAAGAACCAGGTGAAACTTATGTGGAATTTGCCAGAAAGGAAAAGAATCTGTTTGACAGATGGTGTGCCTCCAGGAAAATAGAAAATGATTTTGACAAATTAAGGGAACTTATTTTGGTAGAAGATTTTAAAGGTTGCATTGTGAAAGAAATTAAGACCTAACTGAATGTAGGTAAGGCAGATAAATTCCATGAAGCTGCAGTTTTGGCTGATGACTATATGAGTTGACACATAAAACTTCTTCGGAAAACCCAAACAGGGTCAGTTGAGATCTAAATTTGGAAAGAAACCAGAGGGTATGGGAACCTGTCCCCCTGTCAAAAATCAGAAGAACAAAAGCCCAACAATTATCCTCAGTCTGATAAACCTGCTAATCAGAAAACAGGGTAGACGTTTTTTGAACCCACATGCAGGTGCTGCCATAAAAAGGGGTCATGTGTTTTTTACTCAAGAGACGGACAAATAATACTAGGAAACCAGTTGGTTTAGCCAGCATAAAGGGGTGGCCACCTCTAAATATGTCTGATGGACATTCTGATAATTCCCATGCTAAATATGAGAAACCCACATGCTGGGGTAGCTGAGTCCATATTGGATGGCCATGAAAGTTTCAAACTGGAAGGGCAGGTGTCACAGAAAGAAAATGCTGTTAAACAGAAGGCATTTTTTATCCTATGGGACACTGCCACCCCACAGGGCCTATCTATTGTCTTTTTTTCACCTGGAAAATTAAAACTGTATTGTAAGTGGATGCTAAGGTCATCTGCTAAATAATATATGGTGAATGGGGTGGGGACAGGGGGTCATTAAAATGATAATGATTTAGAATTTTTGTCTATCATTGTGAATTTAACTGAATAGTGTGAACCAAAAAGACGCTTATGGAATGTAATTTGGTGCGTGAACAAATAGTGATCGGTGTAGACATTTATAAAGATGAACAAATGTATCACATGAGGCCAGATGTATTACTATTACATAAAAAAGACAACTATTCTCCCTAAAAATTATGACATTTATGAATTTAGGACTAAAAATACTGTTACATATATAGTGTATCGGAGAAATGGTCTAGTTCTTCACTGGCTTAAGGATGAAGAGGGACACCACCGTGTTCAAAGTGAATAAGTCTCGCTTTTGTCCATCATTACCACCTTAAACTATATAGAAGGGACACGATATCTGGAGTCAATGTAGATCAACATACGAAAGCGACTGTGGTATTTAGAATATTATTGATAACAGTGAAGTGGATTGGTGAAGATACAAAACATTTGGGATTTCGAAGTGCCATGTACTATGTAGGCCACACGGACAAAGTGGTCCAAGTCTCTAAACCCCCTTTAGAATCAAGGTAAAAAAGCTGTGGTCCATTTTACCGAGCATGACTTTTTACACTTTATTGTGTCGTTCGAGGGCTGAAGTTTTGAACCAGATTTAAAATTGATTATCTGCATGAATTACAGTATTTGACTTGGAAATGCAATTTTTTGTTGGACTGAAGACTACTTCCTGGAATTCGTGCCAAATGTACCACGCGCTATTTTGCTAACACACTAAAAATGACAATTACCCTCCTCCCCACTTGTATTTAACTCTTTCGGTGCCAACTGCTACTTAACTCGAACTATTTAACGCGAACTGCTCTGAATTATAATACGGGTGATAGATTCATGTTCCTTGCAAAAGGACCTTCTTTCAAGTACCAGCATGCCTGTAGTTACATGAAATATATTAGTCCAAGTCAGCAGATTTTCTCGGCGCGCTTGAAGCGCATTGTGCCCAAACCGCGCCGACGAAAGCTGTTAACTAAGTCCAAAATGTGGCACTGAAAGAGTTGAGACAATCGAGGAAATGTGGAATTAAGACAAGAGGCTTCCTCTTCGCCCGGGCAGACTGGTTTCCCCAACTTGTGAGCTGCGAATGCAATTCACTTCTGCACTCGGTCAATTTATTGCATTGTTGACTTTATTTCCTTGATAATCTTTCAGTATGTTGATCCATGATCCAGGATGAATCTGAATGCACAATTCTTTATGTCAGCTCTTGAGGATTTTGATATCCGTGTGTCCAAATTCCTCGCCTTTTTTATTAGGCTTCGACGCCTTATATTGGCTATCTAGGTAGATGAGTTTGAGCTGTTTTACGCATAATGCTATTGCTGATCCACAAGCCATGCACGGCACACAACTCCGTGCAGCTCAACACTCACATCATGGAGGTATAAACGAATCTGATGATAGGTCCATGCTCACATCGAACTCATCTATCGTTTACTATAAACATGGACGTACAAGCGATCGTATGGGAGGCCCGATGGGTAGGTTCCACTAAGGGTATGAAACCCAGACCCAATGGGAGCTGAGTCAATCAGGAACTACCACCTGTACGGGGGTCTTTGGGAGCGGCTGGGCGGAGGAGGAGGCAGAAGTCCCGGCCAGGGTAAAAGAGCCGTAATTGAGCTCGTGTACAATTTATGGGGGTCTTTAAACATGGGGCCTTTACTGGCTTCAGGATCGATAGTTTGAAAGAGGGGTGGGGTGGGGTGGGGGGGTCTTTGAGAGCGACAAGTGGTAAAAAAATGGGGGTCTTTCCCGCGGAGCCTACCCGTAATGCTTAGTAATGTGAGTGCTCCCCCACACCACCACTCCCTCCCCTGCAAGCGATAGGTCCATGTTAACTTCATCAGCGCAACACTGGGGTGGGTCTATGGTTAGATATACGCAATAGTGTCCAGTGACGAATGCACACAGGCGCTATATTATTCACACTGAGCGACAATTAACTCATTCAGTGCCAACTGCCATTAAAGTCGCTGTACTTGTAACAAAATGTTTTGAATTAATATAAAGGTCATAGATTCGTGTTCTTTGTAAAATGACCTTCCACCCAAGTACCAACATGCCTGAGCTCATTATATTTTTGGCAACCTCGAGGTTGCCAAAAATATAATTATCCAAGTCAACAGCTTTCCTCGACGCGCTTTTTTTGCGTCCAGGAAAGCTGTAGACTTAGTCAAAATGTGGCACTGAATGAGTTAAGTAAACTTTTGACCCCCTTATTTATAATTTCAAGTTGATTATAATTTTTAAGGTTAAGAAAAAGCTATGTTGTGAATTTTGTCATAGCTGGATTTGGTTAGGACAACCAGAATTTTGCTGAAGACATTAATTCCAATTTGGCCTAATTGGCAAACCGGTCATATTTCTAGTACAAGCCCAGCTTACCATACCTAGACACCAAGATAAGCTCACTTGTAAATAAAACTTATAACTTCTAAATCCCCTTTTTTGCACGTTTCATTTAAAATTCCAACTGCAACAACAAATTAGCAGCCACAATTTCTATGGACATAAAGATGGATAACTGACACGACAAAACAGACAACAATTTGCCTAAAGACCGCTCCTAATGTTAAGCTAGACCACCAAAGACATCTTTAAATGCTTTATCGTCACACAGATTGGGATGATTCATTCAATGTTTATCCAGTCTATTTTCAAAAGTGTTTACAGATGGTGCCGTCACTATTTCTTTGGGAAGCAAATTGCAGTGATTTACTATTCTTTGAGAGGAAAATTTTTTTCTCAATCTATTCTTGTACGTGTTTTGATAATCTTAAAGTGGTGTCCATGAGTCACATTTAGAGCAGCTAAAGGAAGTAATTCACTCCATTTTGTATCATACATGTTGTGGAAGTATTTGTAAACTAGTACCATATCTCCTCCCAGTTTTCTAATGAAATAGTGTCTTCATAACTGATTTTCTTAGTACCAGATTCCCATTCTATTGCTCTTCTTTTTACGCTTTCAGTCATATCAGATTCTGTAGCTCTCAGAGACTTCCATACTGATGATGCATACTCCAGTCGAGGCCTAACCAGGCCTTTATTATATGTAATTAAATGTCGATTTATCAATATGACTTTAATATCAATATCACTTAATGTTCTTATCATTTCAACCGGTCTATTTGCTGCAGATACAGTCTTCTGGCTATGATCAACAAACATACAGGCTTCAAGTTGGTCAATACTCACTCCTAAGTCTTTTTCACATATGGTTCCTTCCAGCTGAACTGCCGCTTCATCCAAAACCATGGTGTATGTTCCATTAACAAGTTTTTCCTCTGGATGTAAAATACCACATTTTTATGGAACAGTAACTGCCAATCTAGAGCCTATTATATATCCATTAATGTTCAGCTGAAGAAGTGCACATTTCTTTCTTGCTTTTCACTGATACCTTCAATGGTCCAGGCATTCACCCCTCAAACTTATTCCCTGTAGTCTCATCACTTTCTTTGTTGCCATTTTTGATAACCCTATATAGAGCATCAGTATACAGCTTCTGGAAGAAAATTATTCTTTCTTTCTTTCTTTCTGTCCTTTTACTCCATTATATACGATGTATGATTAAGTTTTCTTCCTTTAAGCTTAATTCTTCAGAAACAACCATAATGCCTATTTTGGGTTCTAATATTTTTTCTTTGAAATTTATTATCTATTTCACTCTGTTTTTTCACCAGATCCGTTTATTTCCTGTCCATTATAACAAATGTTTAATTATTCCATTATGTTTAAAATACATAATTTATGTATTTTAAACATGTTAGATTCCTTGAACACACAGAGTTCCAATTATTCTTCGAATTATTTTTTTGCATTAGTCACGCGTAGGCCTTATGCCTGGGAAACGTATCATGGGACTGACTTGACTGCACGGGTGGTGATATCATGATGCATGAACGGTAGGGTAATCTCTCTGCGACACTGGATGCCAGTGGCTACGGTATTGTTTAAACATGGCGGCACAACGCACCTGCGAAACCGAATAACCCAATATACCTTCGCAGATTATTGCAATGTGTACCACCTAATTTGTCACTGAAGCAGTGTAGCTTCAAACTCTGTGAAAGTAGCAGAACATTGTATAAAGACACTGGACACACATTAGGTACACTTCATTTAGTGACTTATCGTCTTGCCTGCGTGCCTCGGAGACTCAGTTCCACTTCCAGTGAGTGAGTGAGTGACACTGACAGTGTCATTAGTAACAAACTGGGGCCGACAACCGGAAAGGACTTTCTCTGGTCACCATTGGGCTCTATGTTTACGATCTGGACCAGCTGCCAGCATGGGGGATAAACAGCAGGAAAAAGAAGTCAAACGGGTTGCAAAACTTGTGAAAAAGAAGTTGTGAGTATATAAATCAATTAATATGCCTGGGTTACATGTCCACACGGAGTCGTAGTCGACGTCACAACTTTAAACTAGTCTAGTGCTTGAGACATACTCAACTGACAGCTCATGTCGCATGTGACATGTCAATAAATAAATAAAAAAATAAATCGTAGACCTAATAATGTTGATCTGTACTCAACTTAAGTATAAATAGAAGTGAAAGGGCTTTCTTGCAGAAAAGAAGCAACACTGAGCTCACTGTCACTGATTGCCTAATGTCGTAGTAATGAATATGCTAAACATGAAAGGTTTATAGCCGTAACAGTACATATACATATGTATAATTTTAACCTTCAAGGTCCAAATGCTATTACAATTCACATCAGTATGCTACCTTTTCCCATTAAAAATTAGTGTCCAATGTCATCTGCTTCTTTTTTTTTTTTGTTATCAATTATGACATGCCATCAGTCAGCAACTTTGATTGAATTCTCGGTGCACTTTGAGCACAGTCACTGCCTGGCCCAGAGCATGAGGAAAGCTTTTTGGTTCAGTCTCTAGTCTCTGTGTGTATGCAGAGATTCACTGCTTTTATAATACAAACCCCAAGTGACATTGACAGACAGTTTGTACAAGATATAAGCCAAACACTAAACATGATAAACTGTTACTTATCATAAGCCAGGATTATGGAATTTCACAAATACCAGCATGAGGTACTACGGGTATAATCACTGCCGATAGGGTGCAATCTGAAAAGTGCTGCCTCAACTAAAAAAGACTGGGTGTTATAATAATCATACTGTGAAACTTATGGTTATGTTAAACAATTTTGGGACTTTCTGACCCTCTCTGTCAAGATTTGGAAGCTCGGGTATCAACTTGAACAATATATGTTTTTTATTGTAAAACATAGGCCTATTGGCAAGTTGTCCTTTGTTGGCAGGAAAACATAGACACAAATGATTTCAGGTGTCTTTTTTAAAACTGTATTTCCACAGAATTTATATTTAGCATAAAAATTATATAAATATACATATATATATATTATGTATATGTATATATATTCACTGCACATTTTGAAATTTCAGTGGGAAATGTTCCAAACATACCAATTCATGCGGAACACAGCATGCATGGTGGAAGGGGGGGGTAAGGGGGGTTTCGGTACGCTGCTACAGGTAATTATTTTTCTAGAGTACACAGTAGGGAAAATAAAAATCTTTCAAAATTTTGGATAATACGAAGTACGTAAAACAAGAGGGCTTCCAGTGCGCCAGTACGGTAAATAAAAAGCCCCAGTACGGGAAACCCCTTACTGACCCTCATGGTGGTTAGGAGTACATAGGCCTGAATCATAGACAATATTGTGTGTTTTTTTAATCTTTGAAACACGATGATGAATTTATCATCCTGAGATGAAAGTCTGGGCTAGTTTAAGGAGGGACTTGACCAAGGAATGGTTGTGTTATACACTACTTTGCACATTTGTTGAATATACAGTGGAATCTCCCTATTAAGACTACCTCAGGGACTGAAAAATGTGGTCTTAATAGGGGAGTGGTCTTAATGGGGATATAAGTTAATTAAGGAAAAACAAATGGGTCTGTACATCGGTGGACTTAATATAGAAGTGGTCTCATTATGGAGGTGGTCTTAATTGGAGATTCTACTGTATTTCTATTTACTGTACCCTGCTCTTTCCTGCTATCTCAAAAATTTTAACTTTCTGGGCACCTTAGTTTAGTCCCAGGGAGCTTATAATTACTAGCAGAATGATGTCCATGGTTAACAGCCCGTCCATGTCATATGCTTGTTTCTTGTCGGTTTAGAGAAGAATACCTGAATGAAGAGAAGCGTGAACTACGTTTTGATTGCCAAGGGGTACAAACTACTACGAAGTACATGGTAAGTGCTTTAATGTACGCTACAATGGAACAGCGTGATCAATCTATTCAGTTGGCTAACTTAACCATGCCTTTTGATCAGCATGGAATGGTACTTTGAGAGGTTATAATGTTCATGAATGAGTGCAAACTCACCCTCAGTAGTCTGCAGAGGAAATGGAAGTATTATCGTGTATAAATGCTTCAATTGGCATGGCATAATGATTGACAACATGGTCATAAAATTACAAGTCCTGCAACTGTGATAGAAATTAGTTGGTGTGCAGGCTTTGGTTTCTTTCAAGTTCCTTCATGTTTCATCTGTTAATGCACAATAACATATGTTCAAGCCAATGAATTATGTCATTAACTTTTTGCAAGTGCCAGTTTATAAGGATCAATGAAATCAGTGGATCAATGGCACAACAACATACCATTGCTGTGATTACAATGTAATACTGTATATATTTGTTGCCTATCAATTTTTTTTATTTATTATTTTGAAGACAAGTTCCACACCTTTAAAGCAGTGTTCCTGATGTTAGTTGTCCATTCAAGATTTCAGTTTGAGAGTCCAAGATGCTATTATCAAAGTTATAAAGAAAAAGAAAGGCAAGAACTAACCTGGGTAGAAGAGATAAAAATGTCTAAGATGGAGATTCATGGTCCATGGTCATACCAACAAAAACAAAAACAAAAAAATCCATAAGATTGGGATGACAAAGTCTAGAAGAAACAAACACTATCAATGCAATGAAGCTGAAAAAAACATTCACACCTTATTCTATTATGTTTTATCTGGTCATTTTTAACAGCACCAGTATGACTTTGCATACAAAGTTCTAGAAGCTACAAAAATTGACCACAAAAGTCCACGTGCAAAGAAAAATAAAGCTGAAACCAGGGACAACAGGTGAGACTGAATTTTAAGACACCACTCTCTAATTTCTTTGAGATAAATGGAAAATATGTTGTTTGAGTTCAGCCTTTGTAAAAACGCTTCATGCAAGATGTGCATTTACCAATTTCAGCAATTCAGAGAAATACGATATATGCATAAGTCAACATAATGTGAATTGATACATACAGGTACAGTTACTCTGTCTATCACCATGACCCAACAAACAAATAATGTTATTTTGGTGATGGGTACAAATTACATGTGATAGAAAATAGTGATGAAGACTAATGTCATGGAGATAATGTTTTGGGTCTCCCAAATGTTATCAAGGCATGTGGGCCATGAGAGCGCAGAGACCAGGTGTTTCCAGTGCAGTATATGTCCAAACACAATTAACCATGTTGAGTAGAAAAGTATTCCATAATTTGTTTGGTAATGTATCTATTAAAGTTAAAACTAGCTGTTGGTCAGTGTGCATTTATCTTGCGTTGGTATGAATTGTGTGATAATTTTCAGTTTTACAGTTTGCAATATGCAAGTAGATTTTGCTAATATTAAAATATTTTGACCTGTTCCGTATAGCCAGAAGAGCTCTCGTAGCAGTGGGGGAGCTCACAAAGATACAACCTCAAGCAAAATTGACCCTAAACTGAACAAAACCTCACGCAGAGTCACCCTCCATAAGGAAGCTGATCGCCTGGCCCAGTATGCAAATGATATTTTTGTAAGTTAACTTCATTGTACTTTTTCTGTAACCTTATCATGCATATAATTTACTACCATGATTTTAATTCAAATTCAATTCTTGTAAATTTCATGAATTTTTCTTTTCCATATGTATACTTTCTTTTTTCACATATGATAATTGATAAGTTAACAAACTATGATATTCATAGAAATGAGAATTTGCATGACCTACATGTAACTCCATCCTTGATGACCTTTGTAAATTTGATGTCCAGTGTAATTAAGGATATATGGCAAGCAGTGACTTTCACAAATTGCTAAATATAACTTTGGATTCAAATATAAAGTATGGTAAAACCATAAATGCTATTCATTTCAGTTTCACTGTGTCATCTGATTGCAATGTTTGATTAACAATTACACAAGTGATCATCATAATTTAGCAGAAATAATGGTTCACCTTATTCAAGTCAGAGCTTATTGGCCTCAAATTTGCAGCAAACTGAAGTTTATGTATTAATTGAATCATAAAAGCTTGTCTCAGATTTTCCAGATTTTGTTCCGTTTTGTCACCAGAGTTGATCCAGGGTGGCTTTCCTTTGATGTGTCATCATTTCAACTTCAAACAGCTGTATGTGAGGAGCAACAACAATAGTTCAAAATTTGAGACTTGCTTTTTACATTTATAGGGTATTCCATAGTTTACCATTAATTTGATATTATCTATTAAAATGTAGGAGTTGAAGCCAAATTTCTATCAAAGAATGATAGTCACTTCTATACACTTTGATAATTGCTGTGTAAACATTGTAGCTAGTAAACACTACTACGTGCTACTTATTTAATATTTATGTTGTTTGCTTTCCAAAAATGCATACTTTATGTACCTTTTGGGTGTATTAAGACAGTTATCAAGAAAGTGTCCGTCATCACTAAAGCCAATGCTAACTTGCCATATATCCTTAATGAAATGTATGGGTGCAATATATTGGTTTTTCCATTCAACTTAAATAAGACCTTTCCACTTTTTTCAAAAGTGTTAACTTGATGCATTAACATGAGTGTCATCTAGTATAATAAAAGTGCAAAATTTAAGATTAAGATACTCATCCAAAATACATTTTTAGCTCAGCTTATTTGTCAGTCAGCTGAGCTTATAGGATGGTCAGGACTTCATCCTTTGTGCATCCCTCCATGATATCGTCATCACAGTAGTATGTTCGCATTTCACATTTTTAACTTTTTCTTCAAAAGTAGCAGCCAGATTCCCTTCAAACTTAGTGGGATATACTTTATGTGGGCCTCTATTGAATTTATTCAAAGGGTTGCGCTCCAGTGATTTTTATATTTTTTGATGAATTTTTGCAAAAGTGTCTGGCCAATTGTTTTATAATACCAACCTAACAAAATTTAGTTTTCCAATTTTGACCTCCAAGATCACACGATAAGATTAAACAGTATTTCGAGCGAAGTGGGACACCACTATCAGCGGGTCATCGACAGCCATATTAAAGTATACAGACGTGAAGAAAGTGGGGAAGTTTGAAAGGGTGATTTTGATCTAGTTAAAGCTGTGCTGTGCCTGAAATATGCCTGTGTACAATTGCAAGGTACCAAGCTGTAGCACTGATACACGCAAATTGTCGAATCTTGACAAATATCCATGGATATGTGGGGTTACGTTCCACAGTTTCACATTTAAGCCTCCCTTGTGGTCATAATAGCTTGTCCATAGCGTGTCCCACTTGGTAACAGCACACCTGCGTAACTATGAATTCAGTCATGCGCGCGATCATCACGATAAGGTGACAAAAGGGAGAACTAAGATTTCGTCAGGCTCCTATTACACAGGCACACATGTGGGGTCTTCTAGACCTTATAAAGGTCAAACAAACATATCGGCTTTTATGTTGGCAATAGTAATCCTGTCACTTTTCATCTCAATGAACCAACACCCGTAAGTAAGTAAGTGCAGACTGTGATATTGCAAATAGTGATGATAGACTTACAGGGAAGTCACCTTGATACTATTTTGAAGGTCACAAGACCTCTTCAGTCTTTGTATGCAAGGTCATCTGAGCACAAGACTGTCACTGTCTTGTCATCATTGATTAAGGTGAAATTATACAAATATCCACTGTGGTACTGTGGATTTGCCAAATTCTGATATTATTAGACAGTTATAACCTAATTTCTGAGAACATTTGTAGTTTAGTCATACATCTCTCTCTCTCTCTCCTTCTCTCTTGCTCTCTATCTCTATGTATATTATATATATTTATGGAGTATGAATCATATCCTGTCCACAGTGTGTGCTTCCCCATATCTGGACCTCAGGTATGTAGATGATAATGACAATGTGTAATATGTGTACTATATAGTTGTAGCATATTGTGTTACAGTCATGAAGGTTGACATACATTGTATACAGTACTGTACCTACCATAAGCACAGCATGTCACAGCACATGGATGTATACAGTACCTGAGTGTCTTCACATTGAAATAGGAACACTTACAATTCATAGTAAAAAAAGTTGAGGTAAAATGTGAATTTAGAATATCCAAATGAACAGTTCTGCATTTCAGTGATGTCTTGTGAAAGTCACTTTGGTTTCTATCTATTTATTCTTGTACATTAAACTGGTACTCCAAACGTCATAAACATTGTGACTTTATTTTCATTAATTGTATATTCAACGAAGAAGGTGGATACCTGCCAGTTGTGATATAGCTTTCATTAAATTTCAATATGAAAAAACTAACACTGATTTTGGCACTTTCAGGTAATCAAAATTTTATTTCAACCAGATGCATGACAGCATGTCCTGTATTAGAAATTAGTACATAATACAGCAATATACAGTTTCTTATGGTATTGCTTATGTTAATTAAATGTTTCGTTGTTTAAAATTTGAAGAATTTGGTATGATGGAGTTTGCTGGGTTAATGTTTGCATAATGTCCTAGAGTGTATACTGTGCTGTGAATTAGATACTGGTACACGTACCTACAACTCTACATTTATTACATACATCATATGCCCAACATTACATGCTGATAATGACACTGTGCACCATATACATGTACATGTACTTGTGGTGCATGGTGTCGTTAATAGTCTCTTAACCTTTCCTGGTCAAATTGCCCAAAAGCACCCCCAATATAAATTGTCATCTGTTTTGTTTTTTTACTGAAATTTCATGTTAATTTTTGCTGAAAATTGTAGAAGCATTGTTACCTTTCATCATGGCACACCCCAGGTCAACAGCTTTCCTCAGTGTGGGTTGGCTGCATTGCACTCAACCCATGCCAAGGAAAGTTATTGTCCGTCGTATTCTGACCAGGAAAAGATTAGTACTGTCTGCATGTTTCTGTGGGACTCTAAAAAGCGTCTGATTATATGCATGCTTATTGAAAACACCCAGTGACTACAGGTAAAAGAGCAAGTATTGATTATTTTGTCACATAATGCATTCTGTACTTATATTTTTGATATTCTTAATTGATGTAAACTTTAGGCGTTATATATATTAGTTTGAGTTATTGATAATAAGACAAGTTGAAAAAAGATGCTTGTTCATATACCTTCACAAATTTTGACACAGGGTATAATGAAAACAATGGGTAAAAATAAGAATAGAAAGCAAAGGAGTCTTAGTCTTGATGATTTTTTTATTCATTCCATGAAGATGCTTTGAGTGGTTGATTAATGTCAACCTTTATTGGTGTATCTTGTTGAGTTTTTAATTGTGCAAAGGCACAGATCGCGTTTGGTCAGTAGGCTAATGTCTACAGTACAGACAGTAGTATGAATGTTAATTATGTTGGAGTTGTATCTCATATGGTTGGATGTTTTTAGGTGATGGGGCCGTGTCCATATCATGCTATATTTGTGTCCATTTGCACAGGGCTCAAAAGTTATGATTTTCATGATCCAACCACAATGGCTAAAATTCACAAATCAGGGTTTTAAAAAAAATGTAAAGTAATAATCCTCAGTTGGATCTCCACCAGAGAGTAAAAAGTCACTAGCCCACTACAAAATTGACCAGCATTTGACTGGTGACCGGTGCTGATTTGAGCCATGTTGCATGTATCAATTATGGCCATGGCTGAGTTTGTATGATGGTTTGAATTTTCAAGTTGTATAGACTCTAGATTGCATGATTATTAAAACAAGCACATAACTGCATGATGCACAAACTGAGTTCAATATCACCTGCGTGTGGGACAATCCATCTCCTGTCACCATGCAGTATTATGGAGTGAAACCTGTCGAGAACCACAATGTTGCCTCAGCGTTATGTGGTAATATGATCTGTTATTGGAAATTGAAGCACACTCAATAGTAATGGGATACATTTAATTGATTTTGACTGTAGCACACACATCCAGCACACTCTAAACAATTCATCCCATTTGCTACAGGGGTGTATCATCTAAAATCAATTAAGATACACATGCAGTGGTCCCCCTTTTATGGGGCCCGTCTTGCCAGAGGCCACCCCTCTTGACAGGCCAGCAATCTTGTGCAGAAAGTATGGTACTTCCATTACATTCTTTCCCTCAAAACAGGCCACCCCTCTTATAAGGCCATTTTTCGGCTGCATTTGGTGTGCCCTTATAAGCGGGGGACCACTGTACATTTATATATATATATGTGTAGTAAACTTTTTAAAAAAAATCTAAGTTAATTTTCCCATAGTTACTTCTTGTGTGTACCCCACTTGCATGTTTCTATGTTTGTTTATAATTAAGAAAGAAACAAAAAGACAAGAAGATTTGAAGGAAAGACAAAATTTAACTTCCCCATGCCCCAAAATTTGGCCTCGGTGCAAGAAAAAATTGAAGAACTTATTCTGCATTTGATCATGCAGAATAAGTTCCTCATTTTTTTTTTATACAAGTAATAGGCTTTATATTGTAGAGCCGTTTAAAAGCAATTCAAATCAGTCAAAATTTCTATAAAGTTTTAAACAGCTATAAAGTTTAAGCCATTTTCAAGCTGAGATGAATGTGGTTATACATACATATAACAGGTATTAGTTCTAACTTTATCACTGAGGGCAACATAATATTCATGTAATATGTTTATTGTAGAACTGCAGATGTATATTTAGATAATGTTTAAATACATCTAGAGGGGGCCTTGTGATACGTACATTGTGCCTTTAAAATGACAGATTTTTCCAATATGTTAAAATTGGCAACCATCATGAGAAGTTTGCTGAATGCAGGTTTTGACTGAAGAGTATGGGGGTTGTATGACTGTAGGGCTGTACCTGTGTGTGTACTGACATTGTCTCTAATACAGACCTCCCTGCCAGTAGAGCAGCTGGCAGTCATCCATCGCTACCGACCTCACTGCACCTCTGTACAGAAAAGTGCGGAGACAGGCTGTTTGCAGAACTACAACAGACACGTGGGCGCGGCACTACACCAGCAAACATACGCCCAGTACTACACAAGAGAAGGTCAGATATACTATCAGGCTATGCAAGCAGATTGCATATCAAAAAAGTTTAATTTTCCTTTCCTGTATTTTATTTTTCTGTTGTTGCTGCCATAAATTTTGAATTCGTGGTTAAAACTAATGACAGAATATAGGTTTTGAAGGAAAGTCACTCAAACAAAGGGAAAGGTGAGAAATATACACATGTATTTGATAAGTCTCATGAACATGATGCATGGCCCAAGAGGATGTTCTGTATGTACCTACAGACACCTATTCTGTGACACTCATTGCTCATTATAATGGACATCTAGAATAGTGATTTTTAATTAAACTCCATATTTCATCTTTCAGCTGATACTTTGTAGAAACCATACTTTTACTTGAAAATGTTGAAGCTCACCAGGTTTAGATAACATGTACAAGATTTCAACATTTAAAAAGTTAAAGATAACCATGTTTTAATCGAGTGTTCTGACCTCCTTTGTATGCACCGTTTTTTATGTTTATTTTTGTTAGGGCTGCAAACAGGAAATCCAAAAAAGGCAGAAAGGCTGAAAAAACTTGCAATGGTAAACATGGTAAATATGTGATTGTATCAA
This sequence comes from Hermodice carunculata, assembly GCA_964020975.1. Taxonomy (NCBI): domain Eukaryota; kingdom Metazoa; phylum Annelida; class Polychaeta; order Eunicida; family Amphinomidae; genus Hermodice; species Hermodice carunculata. The sequence continues at coordinate 85,192,066 of OZ026612.1, forward strand.
GCGCATTATAGAATTGATGTTATTGGCATATGGCAAAATCTTCATGCACACAATGAATTTACAGTTTTTTAAATTACAGTACTACCTGTCTTCAGTGGACACCCAAAGGAAGTGGTAATAGTGGCTGTTTAATGGAGGTGGCCTCGCAATAGAGAGTCACTATTAGCCACAGTGAATTACCATCAAAGTGATCATTGCTTCAGCTCTTTCAGTCAAGAAACAGGACTGTATAAAACATTGCCTTAAAGACCTTTCAATTTTCGTACGGAAAAAAATACAATGTTCTGGAATAAAAGGAAGAAAATCTCTCAAAGTTTGTGGATTAAAGCTTTTAAGTCCCATGTTCCTGAATTAAAAGTGAAGTTCACCTGTCAGTTTTGTTTACTGCTTATAATATCTGTGATCTTGGCTTCTCTGGCACAACTTTCAAAGTACGTTTTAGTTACAAGATCTGCAATGTCCATAAGCATTGAAATATCATGATTTCCCTGATGCACTGCAAATTGTTTCAGCTTTGTTAGATGATCCTGGAACTCAATTATTGAGATTAGGGATGATGATGATGATGATGATGATGATGATGATGATGATGATGATGATGATGATGATGATGATGGTGGTGGTGGTGGTGGTGGTGGTGGTGGTGGTGGTGGTGATGGTGATGATGATGATGATGATGATGATGATGATGATGATGATGATGATGATGATGATGATGATGATGATGATGATGATGATGATGATGATGATGATGCGAGTTTCATCTCGTCACCATCACCTTCTGGATCAGAAACATCTTCCCACAACAAATGACTGGCAGACTTGTCCCAGCCATGTACTGAGTATCACATGTATGTTCTCATCAACATGTGCCAGTTGATGGAACTCACAATCAATCAAATTTCTGCTAGTTCTTAGCAGAGCAAGAGGGATAATTACCATCGTCATCATCAGTAATATTATCCTTAATATTGCTGGCGCTGTCACTCCCAGCCATATTGCTGTGTCCACTCAGCTTGCCAGCTGGTCAAATCTGCATGGACTGTCATGCCACACATGACCACTTAATAGAGGACGCTTGGTGATGATGCTTACTGCTGACTGTGAAACGTAGGTTACTGCTGCATAGAAGTAATCTTCCATTGAAAATTTGACGTGGGGATTTTTAATAGGTGACTGATTACCGAAGGTGACCTCTGAATATACACGTAGGTGACCGCTAGAGCAGGTTTGACTGTATGTGCATTATGGGCCAATGTTAAAGTTCTCAACTTCTAAGTATGATTGACACCTGATATGTGAATAATTTTCGATTAGGAAGCTGGCAGAGCTAGAAAAAAACAAAAGAGTTGCTTTAGAGCAAATCAGTCTGTGCCTTGAAAATTAATAGAATCTAAAATGTTTAACAATTTTGTTAAATGACAATCAAGTGTAGCTTGACCACAATCTTTTTTAATTGAAATTGCCCCTGATCTATCATAGGTTTAAAGAGGTGGGCATAAAAAGCTTCCAAGTATGCCTAATCAGTACAATTTCAAATTTTTCAGCTTGCATTTCCCATTCATACGCCACATCTTGACCACAAACCAATCAATTGATGTTGCTATTGGTACCTCTGTCTACAATAAATTTGAAGATGTTCAGTATTTTTAAGGACGTCCAGGATGAATCATTCAAACTGCCTCTAAATTATATTTATGGACCATACTTTATCAATTGGTAGAAAAAATCAGCAATAGAACCATCAGAAGTATACTTTATAAGCCGTTTAGTCATCTGGGTTTTCGTACAGTTTGCTCCCATTCTTAAGTGATCATCACTTTCCGCAACCACTTCATGTGACATCATCTGGAGGCTATTGCATACATAAAGTTCAAATACTTCAAAGATTTGATAAATTAGCTCTAATACACTGGATCATCATGCCCAGCATAGCTGAGGGTCATGCTACTGTGAGTTGCTGCATGCGCAGTGTGGTCTTGCTTGACCAAGCTGCTGTAGTAGTCGGCTCCTGCCCCTTGTGGCAGATCCATTTTGTGAAGGCTGCAGTGTATCTTTACATCCATCTTTCTCAGCAAAAATCCCTGCTGAAATGCTAGCTTCATAGCATTTTGTAGAAAACAAAAGCACTACATCGCCGCTATTCTAAACGATACACAGTCATGAATATCCATGAAAAGTGTAGCATTTTACATGTACATATGTAACTGTACACACTGTCATAGCCATGATAACTGTAACATTGTAAGTGTACACTCTTATGGATGTCACAACATGTCTTTTTCTACTTGGCCTGGGCAGGCTCTACACATTGCACACACTCCAATTTTTTAGTCATTCTATTGGTCCTGATACACCCTCTTTTTGTGTGACAGATCAAACCAGAAGACAGTGACAAGGAGGACCAAAATGATAAAGCTAAAGGGGCCGATAACAAAAAGCCGAACAAATCTCCTCGACAAGGAAGCAAAACGGCAAGGTCAAGTATACAGCAGGATCAGCCTAACAGGATTGAACAGAAAAAGAGCGGGCCAAATCAGGACCACACCAAGCATACAGCAAAAGCAGTGACACCTAGACTGTAAGTTGTTTTCAAAAACATATGTATCAATACAAGTGGTCTCACTGCTTCAATGTTCAAGTTACATTAACCCTCTTATCCATGCTGGTCAAAACTGGCAGTGCACCTGTATATTTTTGTCTGATTCATTTTTTCAAGTTGCTCATAAATAGTAAAGATAATCAAAATTAATTGCCCATAGTACATTTCACAATGGCATTGACAGATCCACCAAGACGATCACCAATTTTTAATATGTATTATCTGCTGTTACTATTTAACAATTGGTAAAATATCACAAGCTCTGAGTGTGGTACATGTATGTTCAATTGTTACATGGTACATGAAGCTTCCATGGGATGCATGGGCACAGCACTGATACAATGATTTTTGTCTTTGTCTTGAAACAACAGCACATCAGAGAGTGGCAGGAAGCCAGCAGGCCAGGAGGATAACTATACGAGTGGATACCCTCTGATTGAGTACCTGGAGGCATACTCTTCATCACACGATTACAGTGATGAGGAGACAGAAGAGATGCAAGATTGGGGCAATCATTCTGACCGGGAAGTCCCATTACATTGGGGTCGGGATGTTGACACACAGGAGTCTGATGGCTCTGAAGAGGACGAGATTCTTTATGACAAAGGTGAGGCACATGTTTATAAGAAAGATAAGATGTGCTATGTACTTATTATCCCCTTTTATCTGTGCCTATAATGAAAGTACAATGATTTATGTTGTGCACTTGGAACATGAGGAGATGAAAGGAGCTAATGACCCTCATAACAGTATTGTAGATGTATTATACCAAGGGTGTACATTTGCCTTAACAACATGAGGCATACAAACATATTCCTTTTCCACCATTCACCCCTAAGATATTACCGGTTCTATGGCAACATCTACCTGGCATCAGTCATTTTTCAGCCTTCTGATCATGCAGACAGCTAGTGGATCCCAATCAAGACAAATTGTTCCTGATCACCGAATTCAACATGAATCTCCCATCTCTGAAAAGAAATATTTTCTGGAACTGGGGCATGATCAAAGCCTCCAGACATGTTTACCACCTGGATGACACATGGGTCATCCTGGGCTATATGGGAGAACTAAAAATCTAAAGGATCTTCTAGTTCATCCAGATTGCAGCATCTTAAGATCACTGAAGTGGTGTCTATTTCATGCATCTCAGAGCAGAACCCCTGCCACACTTTGACATGTCGTTATTGTCCCAGTTTTGGAAAGTGGTGAGCACAGCAACAGGTCGTTCCTACTCCACACCAAAGGGTGGCACATGTAAACACAATAATCTGGTCAATCTTCTCCACTTGCTTGCATTGATACAACAAACAGTATGTGGGACAAACAAAGCACCCACTTATGGACAGGTTAAGAGAACATTTTCATCCCATCAAGAAAAAAGATGTAACACAACCCTTTGGCAGACATTTCCATTTCCCAAGACATGCTGAAATCAATCGAAAGATCCAGATTCTGGAACATATATGCATTCCACCAAAATTATGTAGGACAGAGACGCTACATGTATGTTTGGAGAGAAATCATTGGATACAGTTTTTACACCAGGATGCACTACTAACTGTTTGGCCTTAATGTCACAGGTAGATAGGCACTCTAGCCTAGTATTATGGCCAAAAAAGAAAAAAATACTGAGGATACAAGCTGTTAACAATTAATTAAAGGATTTTGCTGTTCTGTACAGGCTTCTCTGACTTGTGCTACCAGCTGGCATCCCAAGGAAAGTGTTAAGCTGCTACCAGCACTGGGCAGTTTGTGCAGTCATGTACTTAGAGCCATCAACTGCAGGGTCTTGCACGTAGGCCTATTAAATTGTAAGGCCATCTTGCCAGATGGCCATCTTAGACCTTGGGGGCCATTACAACCCAACTCTTTTTAATGCTGGATCAAATTCATCAGTGTTATATCTCAGTGTTCTTTTATTTTATTGCTATGATGGCTTTAAGGAAGGACTGCAAGGTACATGTACTTCGTGACAACCTATCATATGTATGAATATGTGTCTTTGGCAGTGAGCTTGTGATGTAAATTGAAATGTGTAACTAAATGTGTGAGTGTTATGAAAATACTCATAAGAATTATCAATTCCTGTTGCAGATAAAGAGGAGAGAGAAGTGGAGCGCCCAGGCACTGTCTTATCGCGGAGATCATTCCAGGAGCAATGGAATGGAGACCGTCCTGGCAGTAGAATGTCCCACACAAGTATAAGTAGTGGAGAGAGACCTGCAAGTGCCAGGTCAAGGATCAAAACAGTGGATGCTTTTTCTTTTAATGATGAAATTACCCAGAATGCCAGTGGAAGGGCCAGTAATCATGACAACCAAACAGACGGAACTCCAAATAGAAAAATTTCCAAGGAAAGCAGTGACTATAATTACTCAGATGACTTTGAAGTGGAGAGTAAGAAGAACGTGTCAATAGCCAGTGAGTCCCAGACATCATTTGGCCAACAAATTGTCATGTCAAATTCAAAATCACCGACTCAAGATGGCGAAAGAGAGTCCAGTCCCAGACCTGGCTCCGGCAGAGCACAAAGGGAAAATGAAGAAAACATGAGCTGGGCAAGCAATGGGAGGCCACAAAGTGACACCAAAGAGTTTGGAAGCAAGTTAAGTATCAGCAGCAAGAAAAGTGATGCAACTGCATCAAGATCCTCATTTAACGAGAAAGAGGATAGGTCAAACAAATCAACACTCTCAACAGATGATACCAGTGTCAACCCTGGGAAAGGAAACAGCTCACATGTATCATTGAATGAAGGAAGCATTGGAAATGGGTCCAGAGCTTCTGTGAAGGATGATGACCAAATCAGTATACGTACCTATGCTACAGTGGAGTATGCTGAAGATTCACACCAGCGCACACATGAAATAGACTAAAGATAATGGCATGGAAACAGGGCATACATATACGTGTGCTTGATAAAGGTATACAGTAGAATCTCCAATTAAGACCATCTCCATAAAGAGACCATTTCTTTATTAAAACCACCAATGTTGGGACCCGTTTTTGTTTATCCTTAATTAAATCATATCCCCATTAAGACCACTCCCCTATTAAGACCACATTTTCTAGTCCCTTAGGTGGTCGTAATAGGGAGATCCCACTGTACTAAACATGCTAAAGGTCATAACAACTAATTACTGCTGGAAACTGTAGGACATCTTACTTATCTGCTGATGTACATGGAATCCTAGACAATATTACAGGTACAGTCATGAGCATATGGCAGTACTGTGCAAATTTTGATGTAGATTTATTGAACTGTGAATAGAGCTCTCTGTGTTTGATCAGTTCAACTTCTGGTCTGAAGTCACCAGTAAGAGAACGTGTGCCATACATTGCAAATGAAATTTTGCTCATCCAATCCTTTACACTGGGCATGAAAAATACTGCACATAATATGAGTTTACAAAAGTATAATGTCTCATAATGAGGTTATATTCACGTCACTTGCCAAAGTTTGTATTATTATGTAACTTGCAAAACTGGGTAGGTTTAACCCAACATGCTGTCCTGGCCATGTGCTGTTGTACCATATTCAATAATCTCAGTGAAAGGTTGTGATGACATAGGGCATCAAGCTTGTTCATAAGTCACCAGACCTCAAAGGTCTTGCAGGGTGACAGTGGTGAATGGTCTATATGTGTATGCATATTAAGGTTGACAGCTTTTGTAAGCATCAAACTCTGAGAACAATATGCTGTAGATCCTTTTAAAATCTTAGATGTTTATATTACGGTGTTTTTGTACGGTTCCAGGGCTTTATTTGGAGATGCAGGGACACCGAAGATTGCATTAAAACCTGATGTAAACCATGTACGGTTAGATCATATGATGTTTTTTGACGTATAATTCACAAAGAAAGAAACATAATTTTGGCTGCTTATTTTAGAATTTTATCAGCTATAAAAATGATACACATACATGTAGGTGATATTTTTGTTAATGGGGTTTGCTAGAGTTATGATGTACCATCAAAATTAACATCATATTGTAGGTTTTCCAGGTTCTTTAAGATGTCTCCCTATGCATACCATGAGAGAATACGTATTGTGATAGGAGAGGTCACAATTACCAATAATGTCTGTGTATTTGGCTGAATATACAACCCAATAGACAACATTCTTGTGGGCTAGAGGTGTGTATTCCTGTTGAATTCTATGTTAAACTAACATTCAATTTATTGAATAATTTTGTAGCAAAAGTTACCAAATTTACAGGAGTATTTTAACTACATACAACCATTTACCACACAAAGTTTGGTGTTTCTATTTAGAGTGGCTTTGAAGTTACATAGGTTCAAATTACAATGGAAAGTAATGGGAATATGCATACCTAGCCCACCTGCCTGCCTACAGAGCCCTCTACTGAGAACCCTCATGAACCAGCTGATCTTGACCTTACCTATTCTTTCTTTCTTTATCGTTTTCTACTTGTCCTTTAACTTATTTTGGTTTTCATGTAGTTACTCAAGGAGGATGCCACTAACCTATTCCAAAATGGTAGGATATACCTTACTAAAACTTAGCTTGCAATTGTAGATCAGATTCCACTGGCCTTAATTCATTTTTCAAGGTCACAGGTCACCTACATTTACTTTCCATGCAATATCTCTGAATCATTTGAAAAATCTTGAAGGAATGTGACAGCATATGTGTCTTGTTAAAACCAAAGTTGAGATTGTTTGAGTGAACGTGAGCCAGTTCTCAGGGTCATGGGCTATTTATATGAATTTTTCTTGTTGTTACTCTTTAAGAGTTTGACAGAATGTACTAAAACTTGATAGGGTTATGTATATTAATGATATCCTTGGTCGGGATTGAGTTTGGGTAACCTTGGCCTAATTCTCTCCGTCATATCTATTAATATGTTAATTTCTGCCATGACTCTTGAAGAGTTGGATTGAATTTGGTAAAACTTGGTAGTAATGTACCTTGGAAAGACCAAGGTTGGGATTGTGTTTTGGCGACCAAAACCTGAACTCCTATGGTATTACTTTACAAAACACACTTCTTTAAAAAGTGTATCCTTTGGCCATACTCCCACCCGCTGTGTGCTTCAAAGACAAAACTGTTCCATGGAAATATATTTCATTTTGATATGCAAATTCAACAAATTTAATTTGATCATGCTAATGTGGCATCATTTGACACGTGGTGCAGCATATGCTTGCACATCTTCATGTATTTTTTTTAAATTTTTTATTGACTTGCAAGTAGCATGGCATTGTGGAAGACGACTTCTTTTTAATTTGAATGCCAAACATATTAAAAGAATCTACAAGGCTCAAATAAAGTTCATGTAATTGCATTTAGATGAAGATTACACAATACCCTCTCCTTTTTGTACAACTTACATATAAGTTGCTAATTTTGAAAGTGTGGACCTTTTTTTCTGTTTTAAAGTCATGTTTATTTTTTCCTGAATGGTAAGTCATTTCTGGTACAAAACTGTCACAAATTTTTTGCTGAAGTTGAATATATTATTTGCTGTAGAACATGCTTGATGGTTTCCTGCAGCTGACCTGTTTATAAATTCATTTGACAGTGGAAGCCTTGAATTAAAAAAAAAGAAATTAATCAAAATGAAACATTGTAATATCAATTAAGGTATATCAGTGTAGACAAAGACAGTAAGTGGATTGGCTATGGAGTGCAGAGTGATTGGATTGTGCTTTTTTTTTTGGGGGGGGGGGGGGGGGGGGTTCAGAACTATGAACTACATGTACATGTATATAGGATATATGACCCTGTTGCTTCACTTTGTATAATACTGAAGGAAACCGTACATCTGTATTTATGGATTCATTGCTTCAGCAAAGCTTAAGGATTAAAGTGTACAGTATATTGAGTTAAGTCACTATTTCCACACACATTTATCATTAATGTGTATGTTTCACTTTAAAATATGTATATTATTCCTTCTGTATGATAAACATATTTAGCGCCTGTATCTGCAGTATTTCTCACCTGAATCTTTTGTGACTGAAAAATCTTATTATGTCTCCCGGTGGAAGCCGGGGGACATATTGTTTTAGTGCCCATTTCCTCCGCTTCTTGTTGTTGTTGTAAGTTGTTGTTGTTGTTGTTCAGGTTCTTTAACACTTGGTTTCCGTGTGATAAGTCTTGAAGGACTTGACAGAATTTTATGAAACTTGGTAGGATTATGTATCTAGGCAAGACCTAGGTTGGGATTGTATTTGGGTGACCTTGACCTACTTTCAAGGTCACAGGGTCACTTATGTGAAATTGGTTTCTGTTCGATAAGTCATGAAGAACTTGATGGAATTTGATGAAACTTGGTAGGACTATGTATCTTGGCAAGACCTAGGTTGGGATTGTATTTGGATGACCTTGAACGAATTCTCAAGGTCACAGGGTCACTTATGTGAAATTGGTTTCCGTTGGATAAGTCATGAAGAACATGATGGAATTTGATGAAACTTGGTAGGATTATGTATCTAGGCAAGACCTAGGTTGGGATTGTATTTGGATGACCTTGAGCGAATTCTCAAGGTCACAGGGTCACTTATGTGAAATTGGTTTCCGTGCGATAAGTCTTAAAGAACATGATGGAATGTGATGAAACTTGGTAGGATTATGTATCTAGGCAAGACCTAGGTTGGGATTGTATTTGGATGACCTTGACCCAATTTTCAAGGTCACAGGGTCACTTATGTGAAATTGGTTTCCGTTGGATAAGTCATGAAGAACATGATGGAATTTGATGAAACTTGGTAGGATTATGTATCTAGGCAAGACCTACGTTGGGATTGTATTTGGATGACCTTGCGCGAATTCTCAAGGTCACAGGGTCACTTATGTGAAATTGGTTTCCGTGCAATAAGTCCTGAAGAACATAATGGAATTTGATGAAACTTGGTAGGATTATGTATCTAGGCAAGACCTAGGTTAAGATTGTATTTGGGTGACCTTGACCTAATTTCAAGGTCACAGGGTCACTTATGTGAAATTGGTTTCTGTTCACTAAGTCATGAAGAACTTGATGGAATTTGATGAAACTTGGTAGGACTATGTATCTTGGCAAGACCTAGGTTGGGGTTGTATTTGGATGACCTTGAACGAATTCTCAAGGTCACAGGGTCACTTATGTGAAATTGGTTTCCGTTCGATAAGTCTTGAAGAACATGATGGAATTTGATGAAACTTGGTAGGATTATGTATCTAGGCAAGACCTAGGTTGGGATTGTATTTGGATGACCTTGACCTAATTCTCAAGGTCACAGGGTCATTTATGTGAAATTGGTTTCTCTGCAATATGTCTTGAAGAACTTGATGAAAATTGCTATAGTAATGTATCTAGGTGAGAGCTAAAATAGGATTGTAATTTTCAAGCAAACTTGGTCATTTGTAATTTGTTATCACCTGTAGCTTATTCAGAGACGTAAGTGTTCCACCGGGAGACATTTGATTTTCTGTTGGAAAATCAGTCTGTTCTAGTTTTAAAATAATACATTCAAATGAACATGGACAAAATCCTTTTAATACTTGAAATGTATTAAACCCTTACTGCAGAGGTTTAGGTCTAAAAAAATGATGGCTGTGTTTTAAACTTGCAATTGTAAAGTGTGGTGTGTGTGTGTTTGCTAAATTGGAATAATTTGAAAAAAATGACAAGAAATATACAACACACATACACACATATATATATATACAAATATAAGAATAATTGACCAGTGGCCATATTCACAAAGAATTTGATCTGATCTTGGCTTTAATCCCAAAATTAAAATCAATGTGGTTTGGGCCATAAACTACTTAATCCTTGGCTCAATGTTTTATCAAAACTTCGAGGATTAGCCAATATATGCTATTGCCTACAATATGAACTTAAGGATTTACAGGTTCATTTTATCAAATCAATCTTAGTTTGATCCAGTATTTAAACTTTTGATCCAAGATTAAAATCTGGATTAAATCAAGATTGATTTAATAAAATGGAAACTTTAATTCCAAAGTATACATTACAGCGGAGAACATAGATTAATTAATCCTGTAAGTTTAGATCAAACAATAGGCCAATGATTCAGTAGTTTAAGGCCCAAAGGCACATTGACTCTCATTTTCGGATTAAATTAAGGATCAGATTAAACTCTTTGGGAATATGGCCCCTGGTGTTTAATTGTACTTTTATTGTCCTTGACATATGATGATGCAGATGTTTCATTCTGAGCATCATGACAAAGTAGAGTAATCATTGTGCGGTATGACTCTCCGCACTGTGCCATAATATTTTCATTTGGTGTTTTCTTTGACTTTAGTACTAGAATAATGAATAGGAAAGTTTGGACATTCATTTTTTTCCAGGAGTGCTGTCAATTACATGTGCAAGTGCAATCATAGTAACCTCTCAGCACACTGCACACAGTAACAATGTCGGGACCAGTTTGGCTTGTGCTGGTAGGCCTAAAACCTGTGTTCTATACTAACGTTCTGTCACCATCCCACCATAGCATTATTGTTCAAATCATTTGTGTCCGAAGAATAATGAGATGAACCATTCAGGCATAAATATTAAGGCATCCCACCATGTTTCTTGTGTAAACTGGATGCCCTTTCAATTGTACTCATCATCATTTGATTTCACCTTGGTGACAGGAATTTTTATTTGACATTGCTAATGCGAGGTCATTAAAAATGCCCATTATACAATGAGGATGTTCAATGCCTGAATGTGCCTTGATGTGTGTTTTATAAACTTTGCTGCATTTGAAGTGCTACCATGCCATATTTTTACGACAGTGTAAATGAACATTGTATTTTTCACACATGATCAAATTTTATTTTCTAAGAAATATCTGTCCTAATTTAAGATTAAGTGTGTGATACATCTCAGGTTTTCATAGGGATATACATGTATCACATTAGGATACCAAGCTTAATACACATTCATATACAATGTATACATGTATTTCAAGTCATGGATACAAAATGTAAAAGTTTGCATTTCTCTCATTACTAGTCTTGCCTAGTCTTTTTTATAATGAAAAAAAAAAAAATAGTTACAAGCTGTGTTTGTGGTGGTAAAGGGGAACTTGTGATTTTGGATATGATATTGCAGAGTGTGCTTTAAAATTTTGCTCAAATGAGGTGTGCCAAATTATTATTTTTTAATATGACATGGTCAGTCAAATCAGATTCAGTTGGACATCAACTGTTGTTTATCGTAGCTGGTATTAAAGACAGATGATCTTGGATTTACATGTAAATGCGCTAACATGTGAAAAAAACTTCATAAAGATACATAACAGAGGCTCCAAGTAGCACAACACAGAAAATGGAGGGGGGGGGGGGGGTGCTGATTACTGAAAAAAAATGTGTAGAAAGTGGCAGTCCTTTTGGTTTAACATGGGGGTCACTGTCGAATATAGGAAAAATCAAGTGATTTTGAGGATCAGAAAAGTGGGAACTCTCCTGTATGTGAAAACTTATGGAGCCTCAGAGATCAAGTGAATTGTGATCCCTAAAATGTACATGTAGGGGACATCAGTGGGTTTCTTGTCTCTGTCAACACTAACCAAAAGCCTGCATTTTCAAGTTGTATTTATCTCTTTTTAATACTGCTTCATATTAATTTCAAAATTTAAATTTTAAGATATTCAATATGATTTTTTAAGGATGGATGGGAGGATTGATTGTAATTTGGTGTAACACTGACCAAAAGCCTGCATTTTCAAGTTGTACTTATCTTTTTAATACTGCTATATATTGGTGTCAAAATTGAAATTTTAAGATGTTCAATGTACTTTTTTAAGGGTGAGTGGGAGGATTGGTTGTACTGGTGTACATTGTAACAGGTAATGTTTGTCATCTCCTTTTGACAGATACAAATGTGCTGGTGTCAAGAAACAGTTTTGAGTGTGAAAATATGCAGATGTTCCTCTAATCAAAGATAACATCATAATGGAATGGAATTTCCTGCTCAACTACTTCACTTCATACAAAAATGTATATCTTGCATTGATTCTAATTTTTCAAGTGCATATTTGATTGAAAAAAATACTGTAACTGAGTGTAATAAATATTGACCTACACTCTTTAGTTGGCTGTATTTTTTTTTCGTAATTAACACATCACTGTTAAGTATTTGGAGAAGGTTTAACCCTTTCCCCCTCAAACCGGCTGGTGGTCAAATGTCGTCTGCTTCAGTGTTTTCAACTAATTTCAACAGTTATGAAAAACAATTTGACTGAGAAATGTACATGAGACTTATCAAAATCATATGCCCCAGGTCAACAGCTTTCCTTGGCATGGGTTGGACACTTAGTGCCCAACCCATGCCAAGGAAAGCTGTTGACTCAGTCTTAATTCAAGGGGGAAAGGGTTAATGTTTAATTACAATATGAGGCCACATATTAACTTAGGGAGTATGATCAGCCGAAATGGCCATTTGATATCTAAAGTACTAGTTTCATCAACACGTATGCAATGGTCATGCAAGCATGATGGGCCAGTCTAATACATCAGCATGCAACTTCTTCCCATTAAACATTACCAGAAGTGTCCATGTGTTCTAAATGTCTTCTGCTCCATTTTTGTCACCAGTAATAAGTAAACAACTTAGCTTAGCCCACAGTAACCATAGTATGCTGAGGAAAATTGTCCTCTCACTATAGGAACACCATTTGGCAGCGTATAGCACATTTTGGCACCGGGGGCGTTGCTTTGCAGTGGTCGGCGGCAATCACCACCCACCGCCGCTTACTGCTCCCCATCGCTGCTGAGAAACTCTAGGAGTCCAGGGAGCATTTGTAAATTTGTTTAAGACATTGGCTAGGTGAATGAGTGTAAGAACATGATGGCAAAATGGGAATGGAAATGAAGGTTAATATTTATACTCAATATATATTTATGTTTTTGTGTGTGCATAAACACATACACATACATGGATTATTATCATATATAGATATGTTACGTATTTCACAAATTATCCATCCAAACATAACTCTCAGAAAAAAAATCATTTGTTGTCAAGTAGTCAGATGCAAATAAATATTTACAGAGCATTTAAATTGTCATCAAATGGTTCAATATTTCCTTGTGAATAATTCACTGTAATCAGTCTGGACTCATTGGTCTGGCTATACACGTATGTGTTCTTACCCGCTTTTTAGTATTTTACTCATCAAGCTCATACATTTTTTTTCTTTTCAATGTTCTATGACATCCTCCTAAACTGTAAGAAATCCAACTCACAAATGTTCTGGGCTAATAATGCCCTGTATGTAAAAATGAAGGTTGAGGGCCTGTAAGTAGCCCTCATCCTTTGCACTGATAAGTGGATGGGAAACATGAGATATAGGCACAAATGTCTTCACTTTAAAAAAACGGACCATTTAAGAGTTAAAAATAATGATAATTTAATAAAGTTTTTTTACTGAAAAAAAAAAGAAAAGAAATACTTTAAAGTTTACTGCTTGAGCAAAAAGCAATGATTGGCTCTGAACTTGGTGTGATCTCACAATGAGACCAGCAAGCTGGAGTTGTGTATTCAACACATTACTCAGCTTATCTTAATTGGTTACCCCCCAGTGCACACGTACAGTGACACCTCTGGAACACCAGTCTGCTGGTAAGCAGTAGCTGTGTTGTGGGCCTGTTGGATATTAACCAGGTGTGTGAATTTGTGTTGTGATACACTGATGTTACAGCTACTGCAACTATGATAAAAAGACAGCTCTTGATTGCTGCTTTAATAGCTCTATAAAAAACATCAATTTTGTTAATTTTCAGCTCATGATTAATATCTAATGACCTTTCCTCATTATAATTATTTTATGCTTAACAGTGGGCAGGGAGTGCATGTTTATAGGAGATCAGCATTTTATTCCATCTCAAAAACTGTCCCTTATGTGAGGATTCATTGGGACACATCTAAATCATGCAGGTTATTCTGAAGCATGTTTGTGGACTTGCACTATGATGCATAAAGCCAGGACAAAATCAACAATGTGCATAATTAATATCATGTGTGTGAATGAATTCATGCCTTACATGATTATATATGTGTGTGTGTCTGTATTGTGTGAATATCCAATGTACATATTGATTTGTACATGTATGAGGACACAAGACCAATGTTTATGCCCACATACATATCATATAATATATAACATTAACTTTCATTTTCCTCCCCTTTTACTAACCAGTTCTTGCATTTGTTCACTTAGCTTACATATGAAAAAAATTGATGCTCCCTGGGGCTGCCTTTGAGTTTCTCAGTGGCAGTGAGCGGTGCATGGTGGCCAGGAAGAAGATCACTGACCAGCCTCTAAGCTTTGGCAGTGTTCTGCAGTGGTGGGCGGCGATTGCCGGCAACCATGGCCCATCGCCGCCATCCACCACCAAAATGTGCCATACGCCACTGACTGGTGTTCCTAGTGTCTGTTTCCAGAGGGTTAATATGATTCCATATACTACCTCATCTGCTTCCATAAATGAAATGAGGGTTGTATAAATAGCCCGTGCTCAGCTGACCTAAACTTGCTCACAAAATCAAAGTTGCACCTGAATTGACGTGTGTTGAGCTTTCCCTCATGTGCATATGACATTTAGAAGAATTTCTAAGATATCCCCTAAGAAAAATTAATTAAAAATATAACTTTTACTGGAGCATGAGAAATTGAACAATAGTTAAAGAGAACTTTAAAAAGAACATTGCTACTTGGTGGAGAAAATACATGATATTGAACATTAGAATGCCCATGAACTTACATGGCAATCAATAGGAAAGGTGTATTTACCGATAATTATCCGAACTGAAAAAATCGTTAAAAATCAGGAATCCTCAGCAGTGCCACGTGGTGGATAAATTTGTCTGACCCTAAAACTTTTATGTTCTAATACAGTTCTGCAGTAAAATTGTACAATGTGTGATTTTTTTTTTTTTTTTTGATAATTTTGGATCATTATTTCCAAAGTTCACTTCTGTGATAGCAAAGTAATACAAATATTGCTTTGTAATTTTTTTGTATAAATCAGAACTGATACTTTTTATGCTAATATCATCTTATGCTCCTGTTGCAATTGTTCACAATAAACTTTTCACAAATCTGAAAAAATACACTTTTCAGTGCACATATATTATATAATGTATCACTTGGTGCCACAACATGATTGAAGCCTGAACTCTCCTACCAAGTATCACTGCTGGAACTGAAATTTTCATTACAGTTGTACTGTACTCGTGCCATGAGTTCACTTACTGCAAATTTTACACCCTTTATTTTTGTCCATGAATTGCATCACCCATTTTTACAGAATTACTCACTATCTATCCATCACCATCATCACTTGTAGCCATAAATTTCACCTTAAACATCCTTTTCACTTCATGACCATGGGTCATGGGATCATAGATTGTGCCCTGAACCTAAATTTATGGTCATTAAATACAATAGTAAAATAGGGGACATTCATATTTAACTGCGATCCTGATCACCTCCTGTGTTGCCAGGGCAACAGACTGATGCTTCGACCGTGATCAGGGCAGATTTGTATTATATACTGCACAAACATCCATAAATATCATCTTTTCAACAAAAAGAGAGCAAATGTCTAATCAATTTAGGCATCCTTTATGTTTCAAATATCTGTTAATACATTTTCTTTAGATTATTCTGTTCGTGGTGTTTATTTTATTGAGAAAGTACTTTTTACCATGCTATTTACATCTAGCTGCCCTGGTGCAGGTGGCTCCCTCTTTTGCTCAATAGGTGTTAGAGTAGGACTGCATTTAAATATAAAAACATCCTATTACTTGAGTGGACAAACCTGCTGTCCCAAAAGGCCAAGTGCATAGCTTGCCGGATCACTAGGAGTCTGCATTGGCAAAGAGGACAAATCCAGCCAGGTGTTAATGAGGCCACTGTGGGTAGTAGGATCCTCCATGAAGGTGGCTTTACCTTGATTGAGTAAATATAACAGCACTATAAACATGTATGTTCAGAGAACTAATTACCCTCAGCACCCACAATCTTTCTTTTCCTCAATTCTGCATTTTTTGAGACTTTGCAGTAGAATACTTATACATACAATTTCCATGTTGTTGTCTATCAAATGAAAGAGCACTTTTGGATGTGTTCTTGGGCCAAGTTCTGTTGAGAGATCACTGTACTGTGCGTCATTCGGATGGCTATCAAATAAATACTTCAAAAGTTTCATAAGTTTAAAAATCATAACAGGAAGCTTATTTTCAATAGGAATGTGGTCCACTATAATGTGCATCTCTGAAAAAAATTGGTGAAGCTGCATTGGATCCTTTTTGAGATATTATGGTAATATCATCCCCTTGTGCACCACTCAGACAGCCTTGAAGATAAATACTTTAAGGTTTCATAAAAAGTTTATAAATACAAACAAGGAAGCTGTATTTAAATAGGAACCTTGTCCATCATAAAATGCATCTCTGACAAAAATTTTGTAAAGCTGTGGTCAATATCTTGAGATATCGCGGTAACATCGCCAGGGTTGACGCCATTCAGACGGCCTTGAAATAACTACATTAAAAGTTTCACTAAAAAGTTTTAAAATAATCAGAAGCTGGTTTTTAAGAGGCATCTGGGCCATCATAAGATACATCTTTGACAAAAACTTAGTAATGCTGTGGTCGATATTTTTTGAGATATCGCGGTAACATTGTCAGGGTTGATGCCACACAGACAGCCTTCAAATAAATACATTAAAAGTTTCATAAAAAGTTTGAAAATAAGCAGAGGAAGCTGGTTTTCAATACAAAGCTTGTACATCATAAGGTCCTTCCCTGACAAAAAATTGGTACATCTACGGTGAGTAGTTTTTGAGATATGCGGTAACCTTGACAAGATGGACAGACGGACGGACGATGCAGGGGACAACAATATGCCTCCAGCACTTTATGTGCGGAAGGTAAAAATTGAGCAAGGAAATATGTATTATTGTGATACATGTATGTTCTATAAAGAAAAGCAAGAACACATTGGCTTTACGCACTTTATCTCATGTGTGTAACAATATACTTCTGCAGCTTAATTTTGTGGAACTACAATGGCACATTAGCCACAGATGGCGCTACTCTACCAGATGTTCAGCCAATGAAAAATATCTGCTGCTGCTTACAGGCACTTTGACCCCGAGGATCTTCCAAATAAGGAAAGAAAGTAGTGTCCAAGCTCAAAAAAGAAGGACATAGATTTCTACTATGTGGATACTGTCTGTATTATTTCCTTGTCAGTAGTTTTATCATTTTTCTAAGCAAATAAAGGAATAAATACTGGATAAAATACATTGCAGTGCTCTAGGACTAACCCATGGCCATCAGCAAGAGTTGCGTTCATCAAGAAACTGATTAACAGCTATAAAAAGAATTGAAAGCAGAATTTTAATGAATATCTGCCTATTTATGGGCATTTCTTTCACCATCATTTAAGGCAACACTGTTTCGGTAGTTATACTCTCCTGCAAGAAGTTCAACAGGAGTCTGGTTGATACAAAAGATTAGATAATGTACACTCTTTCTATTATATAATGATATATAAGGAACACAAACTGTTTGCTAAATAGTTATTTTAAAGAATTATTTATCTAATTTAACTCTTTGAGTGCCAAATTTTGGACTGAGTCAACAGCATTTCTCGGCTCGCATTGGACACACCACAGAGAAAAGCTGTTGACCTGGGATTTTTTCTCTGGAAATGGAGGCATGCTAGTACTTGAATGAAAGGTCTTTTTACAAGGAATGTGAATCTGAGAGCCTGATGATAATTCAGACTAGGTTTACTTTAGTACATCGACTTTGGACATGATTGGCACTGAAAGAGTTAAATGTGAGAAAAGTCTTGATTACACAGGCATCACAGATCTGTGATTGTTAATGAAAAGACAAAACAGGACTACCCACTGCTACTATGGCAACAACAGGACTAGAACTGCTACTATGGCAACAGCAGGACTACCACTGCTACTGTGGCAACAACAGGACTATCACTGTTACTGTGGCAACAGCAGGACTACCACTGTTACTATGGCAACAACAGGACTACCACTGCTACTGTGGCAAGAGCTTTCCTACTCAAAATGGTAGAGTTGGAGCAGTGAATACCTGCACAATGGAACAGTTTTGCTGTAACCATTTCCCTTATTAAAATACAAAAAGAAAAAAACCCTCAACAGGACCAGTTATCTGATACATACCTGGAAAAAATAAGACTGGTTTGCTTGAATCATCTACAAGTACATGCTCTTTAATAACTTGCATAATGAACAACAGAAACAATATGTTACTGGTGCTTGGGGGGAGTATTTTAAATCGTAACTTAAAAGCTATCACAATTTCGAAGCACTTGTGTGGTAGCTTACAAAACACAGTTTTAGGCATCCTTGTCACAGTTGTAAGGCCAACATTACATGCAAATGACAGAGACAACATCTGTCTTCATTTACAAGAGTGTATCATCTGGCTATTAATCAACAAAAACTGAAAAAAAAAAATAAAATAAATAATATCACAGTGTCAGTTTGTGGTACAAGAAGGTTGAGTCTTAACAGGAGGCATATTAGAGATAATAATACTGATTAGCTTGAGTCATCTACAAGTACATACTTAGTAATTAACTGCACAGTGAACAACCCAAACTACTACTGGTTGTTACTTGCAGTTGATGAGATTATTTTGTTCCACAAGTTAAAGGCTGTGATATGGTTTTGAAGCATGTGTACCATGGCTTACGAAACATAAATTTGACCTATCTTTGTTACACCTGCAAACGAAAATCAACATGTAATTTACAGACAATATCTTTCCTCATTCACGAGAGCATAAAGCCTGGCTGTTAGTCAACAACAACAGCAACAACAACAAAAATAAAATCCATACATTATACCACAGTGTCAGTTGCTGAAACGCGTAATGAGGTTGTTGAGATTATTTTGTTCCACAAGTTAAAGGCTGTGATATGGTTTTGAAGCATTGTGTACCATGGCTTACGATACATAATTTGACCTATCTTTGTTACACCTGCAAACGAAAATCAACATGTAATTTACAGACAATATCTTTCCTCATTCACGAGAGCATAAAGCCTGGCTGTTAGTCAACAACAACAGCAACAATAACAAAAATAAAATCCATACATTATACCACAGTGTCAGTTGCTGAAACGAGTAATGAGGAGGTGGAGTCTTAACAGACCTAACTATGGAGTTCATGATCAGGGAAAATAATACTGATTGGCCTGATTCATCTATAAGTACATGCTTTTTAATAACTTACATAATCAATGATAATGAACAGGCAAGGAGTACTGGTGGCTGTTACTTGTGCTTGGTGTGAACATTTTGTATCACAAGTTAAAAGCTATCAGATTGATTAAAACATTGTCAAGTGTATGGTGGTTGACAAAACCCACTTTTAGGAATCCTTGTCACAGCTGTAAAAGCAACACAACATGTGACTTACAGAGACAATATCCATCCTCATTTACAATTTGTACATAGTCTAGCTGTTAATCAACAAGGCTTATTATATACAAGTATAGCATACATTCATTAACAAGATTGTTTATGTCCTAAGTGGAAGTCTCCAAAACCTGAACTCCTGGGGCAAGATGGGTTAAATTTTGTGATAAACAGCACACACTGCTTTTCTCAAATCAAGAGGAACTTGGTCTGTTTAGAGATAAATGTCAAACTTATGCATGCCACAACCTTAAAATTCCTGTTTGTTGACTGTATAATTAGCGTTAGTTGGAAATTCTGTCACTAGATGGCATGACTGAAGTAACTGTAGAGTGAAATGAACGTTCGTGAACAATATGC
>OZ026612.1:85212683-85236683 GCA_964020975.1 Hermodice carunculata
TGGGTTTGTGACTGGTAAGGAACAACAAAAAAACTGAAGCTGTCGAACCACCAACTGTAGTCAAACTTGATGTATGCACAACTTAAGTTCCATTAAACTTATTAAAGGAGACAGTCATAGCCTACGTTACCCAGCCAAACCGTTAAGTGGTTCCTTAGATGTTATTAAGTAACAATGTTCACCAACATCCTGGCTGTAACTACATACAATGCTGGCAGCCATACCTTTGTGCTAGTGTACAATGTTGCTGGGTTTCTCAGGATGTACACGACAGTACTTACCAGAAATTAAATTTGTCTTGCATGTGCCATAAGTTATACTGAAGGGCACCAAGGAGATGCATATATGTCCCTGATAGCACCAAAGTGGGTGTGGCAACTCATACATGTACATCTGCACCTTTAACTGGTCAAAGATGGAAGCCAGGGTCCTAAAACTGGATGAATGTGGTCACATTTACTAAAATGTACTGTCAACAAACAGTAAACACTCTTGTACCAAGTAATACAAGTTTTAGCTTCTCCTTTTCCAGTAATCTAATTTAGACTACAGGCGAGGTCGATCAGGTGGTCAAGCAGGTGACAGGTAGCACGACTGTTCCATGTCTCCCACATATGTGGCCGGACAAGCTCCAAGTTTACCCAGTGACAGGGATGGAAACAGCATGGAAGAAAAACATGCACCTCGGGGATACACAAATCTTCTCACATTTGAGCTTTCCATGCCGACAAAGTCCTAGACCTTTTACATGCAATAGTTTGGACAAAACAGTCTATTACAGATAATGATCTCACCACAGGCAAATCAATAAATTTTGGATCAATTTGATGAAAAAAAAGCAGATCTGGCATCTTTAAGGTGGAAGGTCTGAAGCTGCACCTTCAGATAACCTCTAATCACTTTTTCATATTTTTGGATAGTCTGATACTTAAACTACATGCTCCCAAAATCTCAGATGTGTGAACATAAAATTTATATGAGATAATTGATCTCTAGACTTTTGTTTACAGTGAAAAGTTTAAACAGTGACGGACACATGGCTTTGTTTGCATGGGCACGATAATGAACCATGTCACTGTTTGCACAGTCATTAGTCCATGACCGCTGGAAACCAATTGAGCTATTGACAAGGGTCACTGACAGGAAACCATTAGCCGTGGAGCTAAGAATGGGCCAGTTCAGACTAATCACTACCATTGTGCTGATTACTTTGAAATTCTCTATTGATGTAAAAACAAATTAGCCCAATCCACTTACTGGTCCCCAAATATGGAAAGCCACATGTGAACCCACACCCGAACGAGCCAAGTGTGGTGTTCCCAAGTTAAAAAAGTCGGGATTTAAGCTACAAAATATACTTTTGTTTAATGACAACATCACAGAGGTAAAGCTACAAGTTTATTTCACACAATAATTAAAACACAGGACAGAAGAAATGAGCATGTGTCATATTACAGCCTTAAATGCGTAAGAATTGGCAACTTTTTCTTTCAATGTGATTTTCTCGGAACTGTTTTTTGCTCAACCTGTGCAATTTCTGTCTCGCCTCACAAACATACAAATTGCCCTATCACATTAAAATCAATGGACATTAAAAGAAAAATATCATATTCAGGAACGGTTCCCAGGATTTTTTTTTCTGACAACCCCTTCCATGACTTTTGGAGCAATTTATGGAAGGAAAATGAAGAACCTGTCAGAACTAAATTAAAAATTTTATAACTTTTTATTTATGCCATTTCAGGACTAACCATTGAATTCGATCCTAGAGATGGATACATATTTTAAATTTATTCTGATTTCAATTGGAAAAAAACAATTTGTTTGACTTCTGTGCGAAAAATGTGAAAATCCTACCATGTCAGAAATAATGCTATAAAATCTCAAAAAATTCCAATCCTGCAAAAAATCTCTATGGATATAAATCTATGGATATGTAGTAATCAGAAAATATATAGGTTTAATGTACTTGTGAAAAAATTAAATGGGTAATTGCGATGCAAAGTTGCCAGTCTCACTGTGCACTAGCTTCACAGCTTCCACCTTAAGTGTATAAATGGTCAATATTGGTGGCTGTACTTCAGCATCATCATAGTAGTTTGTTTATTCTGGCGGTGTCTTTCTTTAGTCTGGCATTTGCTGTTTCTACCTTTTCACTTAAGGCATCAATGTTCTCATTCTGCAGATCAACTTCTTTCCCAGCGTCCACTGCCATGTGTCTCAGTCTTGACAGCATCTCAGCAAGCTCTTCAGCATCAGCATCACTGATAACCTGGTCAGATTGCAGGACCTGTGCTTGTTGCTGACTCCGACCTGATGCAAACCCAGTGGCACCTTTTGTTGTCAGCACACTCTTACTACTTGAACTCTGACCTGAAAGTATATAGATCAGCTTGTATAGCGGGTCTAATCTTAATAGGGACATAGTTCAACCTATGTGCAGATCATTTTGAACATTGAAACCGGCAGGGATCATATCCACAATTGACCATGCCAATCCATGTTTGGATCTGTTTGTTTTAAATGTAATAATAAAACAAACTTCCTTTTGTATTGTCCATATTGCATCATCACTTTTTGAAATAATTCTGTCACACTGTTGTGTTATTGCTTCTGAGTACACTAGCTGTCACTAACACATAATAACAAATCTAAAATATTTCATAATCACTGTTGTCAGGCCGGCCATTGTGGAGTGGTCCCCAATTATTTCAACGGTCCAGAAAGCACAGCATCCTACCTTATGGATCTGTGCAAAACTTTCTCTGTGCAGTTTTAAATATAAAAATTTCAGTTTGATTAAAAGTAGCAACTGGCACCATGGTTTCGTGAGAATGTGCTAAAATGAGCTAACACATGGAGTCATTAAGCAGATGCACAAGGTCAAAATATTTTTCCTACATGCATATTAAAGTACAAGGCTTTTCACACAAACCTTAACAATGTGAGTAAGCCTTTGGGACTTTGTATACCTCAATTTTGTGAAGGGAAAGCATTAAAAACAATGCACATTTACGAAGGTGCACTGTGTAATTTACATGTATGTTAGTTTTCCTTAGATATATGCTCACACAGCCTACGTGTAAATTGGAGTGGTTAGCACACTGAACATGTGGAGGTCCTGTCCAATACCTGTAAAGAGCTTTTATAAAACTCTCACTGACATACTTACGTTCTGTCATTTTTATTATTTGTGCCATAAATAAAATAACTGAAAATTAAACCACAATGAATTTTGATAAATTTTTGGTATATTATCCTTACTTGCAGACTGGCTTGGCTGAGAACACGCAGATGGTTCAGTTGCCATGGGTACCAATCGGAGCTGCTCTGGTGGTTCTTCATACAGCAACTTGCTGCCGTAAGTCATCTGTAACATCTTCAGCAATTCAACCATACGAGTACACATCACATTGTAGCTTACATCTGACTGTCCAATCATGAATCTTGTAACAACTACTTCCCAAGGGGAAATAACTCGTATCTCTGAAATATCTCTAGGGGGAAAATGATGAACATTTTTTCCATCCTTGTGAAGAATTGTAATTCCATCTTTAGACACTCTCATGCTGCCCCCAGCTGGGCGCTCATTTGTAGTTTTATTTAAATTCTCATAAATCACGGGATACTCCACAATGAGTGGCACGTGTCTTATACTTATAATTTCTGGGGTCTCGACACACACATTTTTAGGCATTTTCCACTTTCCCAGCCAGCTTTCAATGCCATCCAGTAGAACCTCAGATACATCCAAGTCATTGTGAATATCATACACAGCACCAAACGTCTGGTTCAATTGCTCTCCCTGCCTCTGCAGAACAACCGTGGCATCTGTCAATGTGTCATCACAATCTTTGGCGATTTGTAAAAGTTCTGCTCCACGTTTGGTTTGTGCATGATACTTTCTTGCTTGATCTCGCCTGTTTGGAATGAGTCGCTCCTTCCAGAAGTGCCAAATGGTATTGTAGGCAGCTTCTCGACTTGGCAATGAGGAGAACCAATGTTGGATATTACCCAAACTTACTACCAATGCACTGTAGAAAAGGCCAGTGGTACCTTTCTTCAGATCACTTAATTCATCATAGGACAAGACAACGTGCAAGTATTCTGTTGACCCTTCAGTGTTGCTCATAAACTGAATGTTTTTGGGGGTTATCATGAGGTCTCCATAGATCCACTTTTTCTTGTCATTCTGGTAGTATGCAGCTTTCCACTGCCGCATGGCATACACGCCAGCCATGACAGGTTCTTCCATCCCTCTCACAACACTGCAAGCACAGACATATCCCTTATGATCATACATATTGCAAGGCACTTAAAGCTTACAATATATGGTCATGACAGTATGCACAGCCACTATCAGCACATGGGGTCCTCATATCCAAAATTTGGAAATACAATACGAAATGATAGTTTTATTTCAGACACATGTCCATATTTACATTATAAGATCTCAGCTTTCTCACTGCCTGACAAGGTACACTCCAGCTGCCAATGGCAGCTGCAGCATGACCCACTACACAATGATAAGCTAAAAAAAATACTCCTGTAACACTGTCACCGAAAAATAGATGTCAGGGTTGAAAGGGTCAAAACAAGTATAAAAAGAGGCCACTGGGCCTAATGCTCTGCTGGCACCATGGCTATGTTGCACAGGTCTGCATCTTCATTTCAAAGTTGCGAGTCGGAGTGTATAAACTTTCCACCTGATGGCATTTTGCTCCCCATGTAGTTATAGCTTATTTGTGCAATTCCTGTAATGGATACTGTTGCATGTGCCAAGACAACAATCAGTGAGTCCTTCATTTATGTCCTCAGTGACCTTGGGACAGAGCATCAAGGTCATCCAGATTATGTAAGACAAGAGGCCCATAGACCTCTTGTATTGCAACTTTACAGGCATGGTGACTTCATAAAAATAGGTCAAGGTCACTCATATTACATAACATTCTAGCATTGGACATGGTCTATATATCCTATAAATTTGGAAGGTCTAATCCAATTACTTTTCCAAATATGGAATTTTATATCTTAAAACACATTTTGGCTCATAATTTACATCAAACTGTGGCGCATCCCACTACATTCCATGAAGATCTGCCAAAAACAAGATATGTTTGTAAAACATAGATGCCCCCCTCCCTCATTACCCTTGCCCTCACTACCCTATTGATAGTGGTAGAAGGGGCACTCGTGACCTTACGAAATTAGTGAAGGTAGATCATACATCAATGTCACATGTCTTTATACTTTAACCTAGCCCTTAAAAAACGACTAAACCTGGGCAATATAAAAGTTATAGCCGAAAAATTAGTCATCATTTAGAAACCATATTCAGCAAAGTGGCTTTATGACCTTGGAAATTATGGCAAGGTCACTCATTTTCACTTGACCTTCTTCAGTTATTGTGCAAAAAAAGGAAGTCTACTGTCTGTGTGTGTGACCCTGAAAACTGGGTCAAGGTCACCCATCTACAAACTCAAACTAGCCCTTATAGCAGTGCTATAAGGGCTAGTTTGAGTTTGTAGATGGGTGACTTTATAAAGCTGTGCAATATAAAAGTGCTACCTCTAAAATGCAAGTTATGCAGAAACAGTATTCTACCAAATGGCTCTGTGACCTTTGAAATTAGGTCAAGGTCACCCATCTTCAAACTTGACCTAGACCTGAATACGGACAATTATCCAGTGGAATACAAGTCCTAGTTTAAAAACCTCTTCAGTTATCATGTGGAAACCAAAGTTAACTACCAACCCATATTCAGTATAGTGGCTCTGTGACCTTTAAAATGACATCAAGGTCATCCATCTTCGAACTTCGCCTAGCCCCAATTATGGACTATTATCCTGTGCAATATAAAAGTCCTAGCTTAAAAATTTCTTCAGTTATTGTGCGGAAACCAAAGTTAACTCAGGTACCACTGTGACCTTGGAAATTAGGTAAAGGTCACCCATCTTCACACTTCACTTAGCTTTTGATTAGAATGATACACCTGTACAGTATCAAAGTCCTAGCTCAAAAACTTCTTGAGTTATTGCACAGAAACCACAGTCTAACTACAATCTCTCTGTGACCCTGAAAACTGGGTCAAGGTCACCCATTTTCAAAATCAACCTAGCCCTCACAGAGAGCCATAAAGCTGTGCAATATAAAAGTTCTAGCTGCAAGGTATAAGTTATCATGCAGAAAGCATGAAACCATATTTAGTAACGTGGCTCTGTGACCTTTAAAATGAGGTCAAGGTCATCCATCTTCAAACTTCGCCTTGCCCCAAATATGGACTATAATCCTGTGCAATATAAAAGTCCTAGCTTAAAAACTTCTTCAGTTATTGTGCGGAAACCAAAGTTAACTCAGGTACCACTGTGACCTTGGAAATTAGGTCAAGGTCACCCATCTTCAAACTACGCCTAGCTTTTGACTAGAATGATACACCTATACAGTATCAAAGTCCTAGCTCAAAAACTTCTCGAGTTATTGTGCGGAAACCACAGTCTACCGACCGACCGACAGACCAACCCACATGTGCAACGCTATATGCCCCACCTTCTTCGAAGGGGGGCATAAACATGTGCAACGCTATATGCCCCACCTTCTTCGAAGGGGGGCATAATTAAAGATGATACGTTGTTTACAAGAATTTCACATTTTGACCCTTATATTGCTTAATATTGCAGGTGGCACCACCAATATTGAAATGGACCTTAATTTTCATACACCCTATAAGTCCGGAAAGTTATATTGGGCTGACCTGAAATCTGTGGACAGTCTCGTGGTCACAAGGTTTTCACATTTTGAAACGTATATTACATAATACCACAGGTGGGGCCACCTACATTGATGTCCACGAATATATACACTTTGTAACCTCTAAACGTTGTATGGGCCTAACTAAAAAATTGTGGGGTGCAGAGCATTAACGAGATGACCCCTATATTTAAACTGGCCATTTCACCTTGACCTTCAACTCGGATTAGCAAATTGTTAATTTCAAAATATGTGCCCCACATGCTGCTATCCATGCATGTTCTGTTTGTTCAAATCCTGAAATAACATTTTCAGTTATGGAAGAAAAACAACAAAGTTGGACATGTACCAAACTCCATAATAACTGGGTCATGGTGATGAAAAAAGTAGGTCACCAAGTACAGTTTTAAGTACAATGTAACCCAGTGCAATTTTGATCTGGTGGCCCAATTCTCTTTGCCATTGATGTCCAAGCTACACCCTGTCATTACAAAATTACATCTTTTGACTTTACAGGCATGGTCATTTCCCAAAAATATGTCAAGGTAACTCATATTATATAACATTCTAGCATTGGTCATGGTCTATGTATACCATAAATTTGGCAAGTCTATTCCAATTACTTTTCCGTCTATGAAATTTTATATATATCAAAACACATTTGGCTCAATATTTCCATCAAATTACAGGTGACGCCACTAGTATCATTAGTAACTTAGACTTTGACCTCCCCCACGATCCCACCAAATTTGGTGAAGATCCCACACAAATTAAAGAGCCGAGAGTGTTCACAAAATTTTCACATTTTGACCCCGATATTACATAATGTTGTAGGCGGCACCACCAATATTAGAGGGAACCTAGATTTTCATACATCCTATAAGTCCTGAAAGTTATATTGGGCTAACATCAAAACTTTTAAAGTTATAATGCTCACAACCCAAAAGGCTACTGATGGATGGACAGACATGAGTGATGCTATAAGCTCTGTGACCTTAGGTCAGCAGAGCTAAAAAATATGTATGTAGGTCATATCAAAGAACACCCAGGAACCAGTATGTTACAGTGCTTGGCATGTCAATGCTCTTTGCCAATACCAGTAGGTGAGCAATTACGGCCATGAAATAATATTAAGGCAGTTGCCAGCAATGCTTTGACCTATCAGGTTATTTCTGCACTCAATCCTTGTTCAGAAGCTGTAAATTTCCCTCCTGATAAATTCACCAAAGATGAAAAAACATGTCACTGATGCTACAAATGCATGGTAAACCAAAGAATATTCTAAAAGAATTATTATGATGACTCCATATTTAATACATGTAGATTTTCATCACAGTACATGCATACACTGCTAAAATATTGAGCTATAATCCTAATTAGGCATTGTACCATACAGATTGTGGCCGGCAATTAAGTTATACATCAACATTTCAATAGAGATGTGAGAATGACTTTTTCTGTGTGGGCCTCCTGGAATGCTGTTGCTTTGCTGCCCAAGGAAATCAAGCAAGGTATTCACTTGCCACACAAATTCATTGTAGTACCGGTTTTCTGGAACCACAAGTTAAATGTAAGAATCTTGATATTACAAGAAAATCACTGCCAGGATTCAAAACATACCTGTCTCAAGTGGACCAAATGTAGATACTAAACATATAATGATGGAATGGGATTCAATCACAGCCCAGTGTATCACATTACAGCAGTGTTCAAACTCTACAAATGTCAGAGTGTACACAGCCTTTTACTTTGGATTGACTGGGCCTCCATGCCTCTCACGCATTCCATTGTGGAGCCCAACCATTGCTATAATTCACTGAGGATTGAATCCTGAACTCCCCAATGTACACTGATGAACCCCATGGGGCTATAACCTTACCATACCCTGCTTGGGGCTTTCCAGTTTTCTGGCAACAGTGTATCCTTTTTTTCCACTAAATTTATCAGGTGGGATTTCTCTGCTTAACATAAATACAAGGCTCGGGAAAGGTGGTGCTATCAGACATACATTTGTGTGAGTAGGTCTTAAAAGAATGTTCTGATAGTTATCTGCTGATGACCAATGTTTCAGTCAGAGGGTGCATAGTCAGTCTTCCAAAATTACTCCTAGAATGTGCTGGTGAATTGCATAAATTGTGAAACAAATTTTACACATGTACAGCCAGTTATTGGGATGGAAAATAACTATAAAAACACAACTGCAAAGACAATACTGTGCACCTTCAACATTAAATTATGAAGAATCAAATGTACGTTTACCTTGGAAGACTGTCATGAACAGATTCTTGTTTTGCACACTTGTTAATATTGAACTTAACATATACAGATCTACTACTCCTCAGAACAGATACTCCTACATTGTGTAGCACCAAATAAAAAGAGAATGAGTGGCCCCAACTTTGGCACCAATTTTCTAAACTATTCCAACGATTTTAATCTCCATTCTCCTCCATATTCCAAGCTAGGGGATATTAACAGTGTAATGCTAGTGCTTTGGCCAGTCAACTAGTGAACTGGTACTTTATTATGTTCACTTGAGGCACTCAAAGCAGAATCTGCAGCACTCTTTCTGGTACATGTATGTACTTCTCTTTGACTGCTCCTTGTTGACATTCATTGTAGATGTTCCAATTTCTGCCAATACAATGTATGACATGTTTCCATAGATCTGGCAGACATGACATACATAGTATTGAAAAAAAATAGAGAATCTGCAAGAAGTGTCAGAGGCTTCCTATGGCCAGCATTGTTAATAATGTTGCTGTGTCTTTCAAACCCATGTTAAGGTTTAACGTTTGCATAATTATGCAGTTAGCTTTCCATAACTAAGGCCTTGCTTAGTCAAAAATGTGATTTGTACAGATTCTTTATTTTGTTTTCGATGGATTTCAAATCCTCTAGCTCACAACCACATATTCTAGAATGATTTTTACACAATCCGATTTTTGCATTATTTGAAGATTCAAGTTCCTCACATCTTGAGTCAGCATATTCCCGCGGGAGAAAGGGGTTTTGTAAAAGGGCCTTTGAGCGACTATCTCCAAAGTTTGTATTTCTTGCCTTGTAAATTTGCATCTTATCACCTTCTCTTATCATGGAGTCCCAGAGTATAATTGCTTAGCTCCCCACAAGCTTCCAGGTTTACTGATTTAATTGTTGTTTACACCAAGAACAAATTTGCATAATTTCTTCATTCCAAACTTAATATTTGCACAACCATTAAAAAATCCTCACGAGAGTTATAATCAACTGACATGCAGCCCCAATTTTGATGCATTTGCACCTGTAAAGAGAACCAGGCCATAGCACAGGGGCACATATCGGAAGAAATGTGAATATTTGGTCACCATGCAGTTAAGGGCATCCTGTGGCATTGTGGGTGCCCTGTGACTGTGGAGCTGAGTTGCCAAAGGCAACATAAAGGATATTGCTTTTCTTCAAACCCAACGTGCTGCTGGATTAATGATCAATCCAGCACGCCAAGGGATCAATGACCATGCAAATGAGAATGAATTCAGCCTAACTGGACAATGCTGTCATGTACATGTACATCTGTAAAAAAGGAAGAGACAAAAAAAAAAATCAAAATTTTCAATCACATATAGTGAATGTCAGCAATCTGAATGCAAGTTATTTGAAAAATACATTGTACATGTAATAATAAAATTGGGGATGAGACACATTTTGATACCAAGAATACATAGATGAAGATCTAGGATGGGACACAATCAAGAAATTATCATCATGCACAGTCACTTTCATTGGTCCCTTCTGATTGTCTTTTGCAATTAACTCATTTCTGGGTCACAGAGTCCCAACATTGGCCACAGTGCTAATCCACAAATGCTCCTAACTTGCTGTCAAATACATTAATTTCTTCTGGTACCTGCCCTGTGGGCTCTGGAAAAAGAAGAGGGTGTTCTTTGATTTGAAGTCGGACCAAGTTATTATAATTTATTTTAGTTTGAAAGATTCCTTCCTGGCATCTTTATGACAACATTTTTGGGCTTTATATTGAATGCTCCATTATGTGTGAATAGAACTCCCAAATAAACATGATAAATGCATTCACTTGGCTAAAGTTTAAAATCAGCCTCTGATTTTCTCAGCAGTGACACCCCACCAGCCATTGTGCATTCTAGTGTAAAGAGGCCCACAGTATTTTAAATGGACTTTATACCACGTGGGATATGTGGGACAAATTCCAATTATCATTGTTGATGTACCTATTATTGATATGTTCCTGTTGTCCATAAGGTGGGCAAAAACAGTGTTATTATTCATCACTTGCTAATCTATCTTTATATGTGATGACTTGCTGGTCTCTCAACTGTGAAATTTTGTGCATTGATGTCTAGCTCCATTTCCCAGTGTCTCAGTTACACAGATAATTGCAGGTAAACACATATTTGGGTTCCTTGTAAATGCTAAACAAAAATCCCACTTTTCAGAGAGAACACATTTTATATTTCAACAATCATAGACCCGAACTTTTAAGATTTTTCATAAACTGATTTTATGTCTACTTATACCAAAAATGTTTGCCCTGCTGACCCACTCCAAACTTCATCTGTGTGGAGTTTTCAGTTGCTATATCAAGAATAGGAACTTTATTATACAAGACGGTTTATATCTTGAGTTGGTACGAGCTGAATATCATGTTAGTATACTGGCCAATTTATTTGTCCTCATACATTGTTTTGTCCTGTGTGTTTTGAATATATGATTGCATGTCTCTCTGTGTCTGGAGAGCTATTCATTTAGTATTATTGTACTATTTGGCAATCCAGGTAAAATCAATATGTTTAAAATTAAAAACAAGGCCATGGGCCTAAAATGTAATCTGTGGCGGCAAACTGGCCAATTGGTTCACCAAAATTGATGTGACATGTATTACACAGACCATGGAGGTATATAATACCTCCATGCACAGACCACCTGTGTTTGTCAAGAAAAGACATCTCTGTTTAGGTTTTACCATGGAAGTACAGCTTAAAGAACTTGAAGTCTCTAATTTATAACAATAATTTTCTTATCCATGGTCAGTGATGCATTGTGCTGCACTTTTACAAACTGCACGGCTTAGCCTATCGATAACTGGTACATCCTGCAAATATCCTTTGACATCACTGTATTGTTACAACTCATCATGATCGTCCTCACATGACGAGTGGCTGTGAATGTACATTTTCATCAAATAAGAGACTGATCTTTGAATCAATTGCCAGCATTGCAATATTTTGTTAATGTAGACAACAGATTTTCAATCTGTTTATTAATCACCTCGGAACCAGATTACAATTCGTAAACAAGAAGACTATGACAGTCCTGTGCTCAGCTGACTAAGTTGCCCTATAATCTTGAGAATGAGGTCAAGGTCACTGACCTATTCTGAATCTAACTTTCATAGAGGGCCATCCCCATGTGCAAGATCAAAGTCACAGTACAAATAGTTCTCAGGTTATCACGCAACCAGTGAAATTCAAGTTAGTGGCCATGTGACCTTGATAAAGAGGTCAAGGTGACCAATGTACAGTCTCAATCTTTCCTAAATAGAGGACCACCAACAAGTTCAACATCAAAGTTCTGCCTTCCACAGTTCTCAAGTTACAAAGTGAAAAATAAAATTCACGTAAGTGTCTGGGTCCCAGTGACCTTGGGAATGAGGTTACAGGCACCAATGTACTGTCTAAGTCTGGCCTTTGCTCAGGACAACCAGCGTGTTCAACATCAACGTACAAGTTCAAATAGCTCTCAACTTGTCAGGTAAACAGTAAAATTTGAGCTAGTGGCCCTATGACCTTGGAAATGAGGTCAAGGTCACTCATATACTTTCTAGATCTGGCCCTTATTAAGGACAACAAGCATGTGCAATTAGAATGTCCTACCCTTAATAGTTCTCAAGTTACCATATAAACAGTGAATTTCATGCACCTCACCCTGTGACCTTGGAAATGAGGTCAAGGTCACTCACCTACTTTACATGTATCACTCATACCCAGAAGTGTCCCTATGCAATTTCAAAGCAATTGGCTGAGTGTATACAAGGATAAAGACTTTTGAAGATTTGGCCAAAAAATTACCAAAAAAAATCATTAAAAAGAATCCAAAAATCATTGGCAGGCTTCTACAGTTTTTTCCAGAATCACTTGTCCATAGGACAAGTGGATCTGAATTTTTAGTTGTCCCTCTCAAAATTCACTTGTCCCTCTAACATTGATCATGCATTACTTAAAAATCACCGGGGGGAGGGAGGGAGGCTTGTCTCAATCAGTACAGAATAATTGTCAGTCCCACATGCAAATATTTCTTGAAATAGTTTTAGAAGCTACAAATCAATTTATTTGAAAAGAGCCACAGCATGTTTGTTGACACCTTCAGCATGTCCCTGAGCTGCACCATCAGCCCAGCCCCATGCTACACCTAACTTGTTCATGTTTCCCACTGGCTCAGTCAGTATTCCAGGCTATTGGGGTTTAATCAATTATTTACGATCGAAAATTTGGTTGTCCACTGGACAAGTGATGTTAAAAAGTCACTTGTCTGACCTAGATATCCACTTGTCCAGGACAACAGGATCATAGGAATTGCAGAAGCCTGATTGGACTGTGACCATTTGAACAAACTTGGTTAATACCCACCCAAGGAACACCCCCACCACGCTTGAAGTGAATCTAGCTGATGGTTTTGCAGAAGTAAAAAATTGTCAATTAGCATTGCAAACCCTTGCCTCAATAGCAGCCACTACTGGGCGTTGATATATTGTTGGCCCGTCGAGCGCCCACATCAGTAACTTAAGTGAGTCTGGGAGGCTGCTATGGAGGCAATGCAAGCCCTAATGACTTTGCAATCCCCATTGACTTGCATGGTAATCCATAGGCATGTAAAATCAACAAGAAAAATTCCTAAAAAAACCCCCAAATCACTGGACTGTGACAATTTCAATTAATTTGGTAGAGACCCACCAGAGACACATGCCAACAAAGTTTGAAGTGAATATGGCAAACAGTTTTTACATAAGGTCGAAAAAGTAAACTACCATTGGCATTCCAATTCCCATTTACTTACATATTAAATAATAGGAATGTATGCATTGACCAACAAGTAAATGAATTGAAAAATTCGTTAAAAATCAGGAATCCACAGCAATGCCACCTGGTGAACAACCCTGTGTGACCCTTCACAAGGAACATATCCACCAAGTTTTAGCACAGTCTGAGAGATGGTTTTGGAGAAAATGTTGAAAAAAGCAAAAACACAAAAATTCATAAAAAATCGAAAAAAAAAAAATCACAGCATCACCTGTTGAACAACTTAAGGTCTGGGGGTCCCCAGAAGTGTCCCCTATTCAATTTCAAAGTAATTGGCCAAGGTGTTTCGGAGAAGAAGATTTTTAAAGATTTCCCCCCAAAATGAACAAAAAAAATGATTAAAAATCCAAAAATCACTGGACCAAGACCCAACCAAGACACATCCCCACCAAGTTTGAAGTGAATCTGGCAAACGATTCTGGAGATGAGGTCGAAAATGCGAATTGTTGACGGACGACCGACGGACCATAAGATAAGCTCAGCTGACCTAAAACATAATGACCCTTAGCCTGATGGCCTGGGTATCATTGTCTACAAATGATGCAGTCCTTAGCAATTAACCTGCGTAGCTCCATTCACTGTATGGCCGTCCTTCCTGGGTGCTCAAAGAAACCTTATCACTTTCAAGTTACATGTAGTACCAACCAAATGCGCATTCAAGCGTGAATAAGACGCAGCAGTTTCAATACTTATTTAGGGCAGTATGGTTTCTACCTCCATGACCATGGGGATTGAGTAGAATACAAGCCAAAAGTCGCTTGTGTATACGGTATAAAGCATAGCTATTGTAATGAAGCTTCCTAATCCAATTAATTGATCAAATTTGGGTGAAAGTGAATTCAGAATGAGAACAAAATACCTGGGCAGCCTGCGGTTTTCACATCTTCCCACACAGCCTACCTATTATCGCTCAACTGAGATGACACCAGTTTTCTGAAAATGAAATAAACTTGTGGAGCATGTGAACCTTCACCGTGTACACATCGAAATCTCATATATATGCACTGTCTCTGTTATGACACACCTGAAGCAAGTACTGGGACCCTAACCCACCAGATGTAAAAAAGTCAACTGCGGAGTCTCATCTCGTCCAAAACAAAACAATTGCGAAAACAAACACATCATACGGATGTGCCACCTTTTGGCAAATAAATGAATCAACCAAAATAATTAGTACTTACTTATTAGTTTTATGATCTGCCGTCAGGTAGCAGCATATGCTGGATGTGTTCATCGTTGAGTACTTGGCAAAATTTGTTCGAGGACTGCAAAAGTGTTTTCTTTATTTCATTTATTTTCTTTATACAATGAACTCACGGTGCCCACATGTCATGCAGATAATGCTTAAAAGCTGCAAATATGTAATTATTTTGATTTTAACAACCCATACGGTATGGGCATACGGGTGCGGTGAACTTCACAAACTGGCGTTTCTCCTGTCCAAATCCTTTGCAAGATTCAATTGAGGATTAGGCTCCCAAACATGTTGAGTAGTTACCCGCTGAAGACCCTTTCATTTATTTGGGCTGATACAGCCTATGTCAAAATTTTACAGAGGAACGTGTGCAATATGGACAATAGCAATTCCATGTGTACCGGTATATAGGTTAGACAGGGACAGGTTAGCTTATGGAGAGTAATGACTTCGGAGTGTGGAATAGGGTAATGACTACTGGGAAGTGGTTCTGGCCAAAAAGACACAAATACAATTGGCAATATTGCGCCTTTAGTTTTACATACATCATCATTCCTTAGGGCTTTGGTTCTGGTTGGACTGTTTTATATAGTACATTTATAATATGTAAATGTAAACGGCTAGCACCGTAAAAAGCGAGCGCACCTATAAGCCTTATGGTATATATCACATATGTAGGTATGTACACACATTTATAATTATATACTATAACAATACCAACACAGGGACGGACCTAAGCCTTAAAACTTTGCCAAGTGGGGGAAGTAAAACTGTAATTACTGCAGACTCCGAAAAGATTCTTATATAATTCATGACTTTTATATATATATATATATATTTACATTTGTTATTTTTGTTAGCATTGAAAGAATAGGAACGGTAGTGTAGTTCATGAGGCAATGGTTACACTAGAGCATCTCGTGCAACCAACGTGCTGCGCAATAATATCCTCTTAACGCACTTTGTCATTATTTAAGCTTCCGCCGAAAGGACTGCCGAAGCGTTTGATTCATAGGCCTAAGCATAATGGGAAGACGGTATCAGATGATAAAGAATTGCACATCTACTCGTCAAAACTTGCCTAAATGTTTTCTTTTACCGGTTTTGCAAGCTTTATTGAAATAAAGTTGTTGTGTTATTCGGAACTATTTTTTTCCTAGTTTTGTGTTCCAGGAGTTGCCTTGACAACTGATGGCTGATGTAGTAGCCCCGCCTACTTGGCTCCTCCCACTAGTAAACAAAAAGGCGATTTTTTGTAAATTAACAAGCTAAAAACGATTTTAAATCAACTATCAATGATAATGCTAACTCTTATGTCAATAGAAATTGATGTTAAATGTAAATATAAGAATTAAACTTCCTCTCTAGTATAATTACGGGCGCATGGTTGCAGTTTGTGTGACAGGCATTTCTTTGATGACGCGCGGTAGCGCGTCATCAAAGAAATGCCTGTCACACAAACTGCAACCATGCGCCCGTAATTATACTAGAGAGGAAGTTTAATTCTTAAATATATATATATATATATATATGTGTGTGTGTGTGTGTGTGTGTGTGTTTTGAATTGATTTATTTCACAAAATCAATACATATAAAAACGGTGTGATTCACATAACAATAAAAGCATTGACTTTGCTGGGGCAGCCCCTATAACCTACTGGTTTATTTCCAAGAGGTCCCCATAAAAAGTCTGCCTTTACAGTACATTGGCGAATAACACTGATGTAAACATAGTTTCACAAAAAGTTAATATATATAAAGGTATGCATAAAACTCAGTGCATATGTGACTATATGAAATTAAACTAAAATACCTTAGAAACCGTAGCTATGTAGTATATATATATATGAAAATTTTGGGGGAAAAATTGTTGATGATCCAGATGGTAAGTATGCAATGGGATGGAGATGGGACTTGATGGTCCGGGTAAGCCATTGAAATGAGTAGTTGTGATGAATGAGTTGAATGAGATGCTTATCCAGCCAGCTTCATTTACCTTTAAATTGACAATTTAATGGGTAAATAAAGATAACTAGTCTGTGATGCTTTTTTGCAGTAAGTATTTTTTCACCTTTGGTTTGAATGTGGCCAGATGAAGTGTTGTCCTAATGTCCAAAGGGATCGTGTGTGTGTATACCATGCGATATACAATAAAATGTTGACTTAGTATGCAACTGGTAGTTTTCATTTTACCCGGGGTAATTAATAAATTTAAACAAGTGGTACAATATTATGGCCCTACATCATAACATGTTCAGTGTTCTGGCGTTTTGGAGCTGGCTGCCAGTGATTGGTAGATCGCATTATATATGACGTTGGAGTTGGTGGTCACCGCAACATTTTGAATGAGGTACAGGCCTACTCTGGAAGGTATATAAACACTCGTTTCTTATATTTCACGAAAAGTGGAAAGTGCCACCAGAGTTAATTACTGTAAGCAGGCCCGTAGCCAGCATGAGCCAGACGAGGCGGTGGCCTCGTCCAGAATTTTCCTGTCCCCCCCCCCCCCTCTCCCCTTCATTACTTAGTCAGTCTTATTAATAAGTGTTTCCCCTGCATGGTACTGACATCTTAGCAAACCGAAATATGACAGTGTTGTATCTGCAGCCTGTATGATGAAGTAAAATTAGAGGCCTAATTATGTGTTGATGACGTATCAGTCTTCACGTTCCCAAGGGAACGTTTGTTCGCCTGTGCACGTGTGATGGTTATTTAGTTACGGCTTCTTGACACCCGCACGAGTGGTATATGGATAATTTTACAGAGACCAGGCATGTCGGGTGTAATCAACTTGTCTTGTCAACAGGGGAAAGTACAAGGAAATGCAGATCTTTAGATTATTTTCAATACAAACAATATATAAATAATGACGGTAAATCAAAATTTCCCCTTTCTTGAGACCGTACCCTGTCCATCCCTTCAACAACACTCACTGCTCAAGTGTGTATGTGTATGTTGGTTTAAACATTTTTTATTTGTAAATACAATTGGCCGACAGACTCACCAGCCTACATGTATATTAGGGCCTGTTTATGTTGTGTCATGCTGGGATAATGGGTGCAGCAGCTAGCGGTATACCTTTGTAAATGTGATATTATACATTTGATTTTTTGTTGTTGCACTGGTTTGTTGGATGCGGGTTACATAGTACTATCAATAATTATGGTGTGGTGTGTATGTGATGCAGGCTCAATCATTCAGTCAGTGACCAGCTGAGAAAGAAGTCACAACGGCGGATCGGGAGGTGGGGCTGGGGGTTCGATCGACCAGCCACCCCCCCCCCCCCCCTGCAATGTACAACAACAGCAACAACAACAACAGCAGCAGCAACAACAACAACACAATCATTATTATTATTATTATTATTATTATTATTATTATTATTATTATTATTATAAATAGAAAAAATGGACACTAAATAAAATAAAATAAAATAAAATAAAATAAAATAAAATAAAACATCGGAAGATAAAATCAAACAGCTTGGCCTTTTTTTCGTCGCTTTTAAGGCAAATTTACTGTCTGGAGGTATATCTAAACATCTGTGATCTTTAAACTGTTCACACTTTCATATATAATCGTCACGTTTCACTATACATTCTCCGTGTTTTTTGGTATTAAAATGTTATATATTACATCAAAGGCTTGGTCCACGCAATATTGTACCTCATGCTACTGATGTTGCCATTAATGGTTATGACTTTTATCCATTTTATTTTGAAACCAGCGACAGATTTGTCAGATCACTAATTCAGTCACAGGAGGCCAGTCATTTCGCCCCTTTAACGTATCCTGACACGTATCCGTGTAGTTTCGCTTGGTACAACTTCAGAGCTGTCTGTCTCTTAATCTTTTGTTTTGAGTTTATGAAAATATATTTTTTGGAATTGTCCAGTCTTAAGCTATTAGTTGCTGCACATGTCAAAGAATTGCTGTGCTAATTTTCAAATATAGCGAAACATAGGCAAGCGCTTTGAAGTGGCTTTCCCGTTTTTATTTGGTGTGTTTAAGATTAGCACCCTACGGAAAAACAGGGAAAACTAGGAAAGATGATTTGCTGCATAGCAAATCAGTGTGTGTGTCTTCAAAGCATATTAGTATGGCAATGTACAACTATTCCATAACACAGGGGTAGAAGTTCGAATGGCGTCTCTATCTTTTATTGCTTTGAAGTTATTTAAGATTTAAAATTTCTAATGGTGCTATTTAGCATAATTTAAATTGCTACAACTTTTCTTTTTAATTCATTAGGTGCGCAATGGTCAACAACCCCCTACAAGAAGTTGGAATGACATCTCTATCTATAATAGTTTTGAAGATATCCAAGTTTTAAAATTCAAATGCTGCTAACTAGCATAATCTAAATGGCTACAATTTTTGCTTTAGATTCATTTCATGTACAATGGTCAATAACCCTCAAATAGAAGTTAAAATGACATCTCTGTCTTTAATAGTTTTGAAGATATTCAAGTTTTAAAATTTCAAATGCTGCTAATTAGCATAATTTAAATTGCTACAACTTTTGTTTTAGATTCATTACATGCGCAATGGTCAACAACCCCCTAGTAAAAGTTGAAATGACATCTCTATCTATAATAAATTTGAAGGTATTCAAGTTTTAAAATTTCAAATGCTGCTAATTAGCATAATATAAATGGCTACAATTTTTGCTTTAGATTCATTACATGTACAATGGTCAATAACCCCCTAATAGAAGTAAAAATGACTTCTCTATCTTTGCGAGTTTTGAAGATATTCAAGTTTTAAAATTTCAAATGCTGCTAATTAGCATAATTTAAATTGCTACAACTTTTGTTTTAGATTCATTACATGCGCAATGGTCAACAACTTTGTTTGACCCTTCCACAAGGGACATATTCACTGAGTTTCAGTTTAATCTGAGTGACAATGGGGTGAGTATTTTCGAAAAGAAGATTTCTTAATGTGGAAGATCTGAAGCCAGCACCTTTGGATAAGCTCCAGCCACTTTTTAATATTTTTGGATAGTTTGATAAATGCTTCCAAAAACTCAGATGTGTGAACAAAAAATTTATATGAGACAATTGAGCTCAAAACTTTTGTTTACACTGAAAATTTCTGACCAATTGGGCTTTGTTTGCATGGGTATGATAATGAACCGTGCCATTGTTTGCACAGATATTAGTCCATGACCACTGGAAACCAGATGAGCCACTGGCTAGGGTTACTCATAGGGAACAGGAAAGCATTAGCCATGGAGAGAAGAATGGGCCAATAAAGACTGATCACTACCGTTGTTCTGACTACTTTGAAATTCTCTATTGGTGTAAAAACAAATTTGCAAAATCCACTTTCTTGGCCCCACATACAGAAAGCCACATGTGAACCCACACCCAAACAAGCCAAGTGTGGTTATGTTTGATGTTCCCAAGTTAAAATTTCGAGTTTTAAGCCATAAAATATGCTTTTTTTTGAATGACAACATTACATGGGTGAAACTACAAGTATATTTCATACAATAATAAAAACACAGGACAGAAGAAGTGAGTATGTGTCATATTACAGCCATAAATGCATAATAATTGGCAACATTTTCTTTCAACGCAGCTTTCTCTGAACTGTTTTTGCACAACCTATGCAATTTGTATCTAGCCTCACAAACACACGAGTTGCCATGTCACATTAAAATCAATAGACATCAAAAGAAAAATATCATATCCAGGCACAGATCCAAGGAATTGTTTTTCTGACTGCCCCTTCCGTGACGTTTGGAACAATTA
Source organism: Hermodice carunculata (assembly GCA_964020975.1). Lineage (NCBI taxonomy): Eukaryota > Metazoa > Annelida > Polychaeta > Eunicida > Amphinomidae > Hermodice > Hermodice carunculata. The sequence continues at coordinate 85,233,476 of OZ026612.1, forward strand.
ACAGAAAGAAAATGAACAACCTGTTAGGACCAACATAAAAATTTTATAACATTTTATTTACGCTTTTTCAGGACTCACCATTGAATTCGGTCCTGGACATAGATATACATTTTCAATTCCTTCTGATTTCAACTTGAAAATACAATTTTGTGCGACTTCTCTGTGAAAAATGTGAAAATCCTACCAATTCAGAGAGAATGCTATGAACTCCGATCCTGCAAAAAAACCCTATGGATATGTAGTAATAAAAAAACCTATAGGATTAATGTACTTGTGAAAAAAATTAAATGGGTAATTGCGATCCAAAGTTGCATATCTCACTGCGCACTAGCTTCACAGCTTCCACCTTAAAATACTCTTGTGAATATTGATGCAAAGGTGCCAGTTGGACTGCACACTAGCTTCAGATCTGGTGATTGGGTGAGCAGTTTTGATAAAGATTTTTTAAGATTTGCCTCAAAAAAGAACAAAAAAATTCAAGAAAAATCCAAAAATCACTGGAAGATGATCATTTGAAACAAATTTGTTAGGGAACTGCCCAAGACATATCCCCACAAAGTCTGAAGTGAATCTGACTTATGGTTTTTGAGAAGAAGTCGAAAATGTCAATTGTGGACAGATGACGGACGGATGACAGACAACGGACCCTCACAAAAGCTCAGATGACTGACAAGTCTGCTGAGCTAAATATTGATCCTTAAAATTTAATCCTTGTCCCTTTATGAATAAACAGTAACTAGAGTGTACATGGTGAATGGACTTTGACCCTTTTTGCCCCCATGGACTGTAAATGTCTTAACAAAAGGAAGGTGTTGTAGATTAATTAACACTTGACACACAGATGTATATTTGTCATAAGTCCAGATACATTGATGTGTATTTATACATTTTAATACTAACACAGCATTAACAATAATGATACATTATGGTCAAGAAGACTCTAAACTAGCTCAACATGGAATTCAAATAGTTACTCTTGGAGTTGGTGAATACAAACACACAACTGACTTTTATGCATGTAGTTTTATTTCATATTAAGTTACCAGATCAAGATGGTAGTAGTACATCTGTGGAATTCTTGACCCATATGGCACCATCATTTTTACGACCAAGCCACCTTATAAGTTTAAGTCGGTTTTAACATATTTCCATTTTCTGACCCATGCAAATGTGCACTCAACTCTGTGCTAGAAGAAAATGGCATTAAAGATTAAGGACAAAGTAAGTAAGTCTGATGACCATGTTTTACAGAAGCTCAAGTAAAAAAATGAACAATTAAAGATAATAATATTTTCAAGCATTAACACATACATGTACTTGAAAATTCCATCAAGGATTGACTCACACTTGTTAAAAAGTCAACATGTAGTAACTTTTTAATGAATGATCTCACTGTTTCATCCAGTATTTAATGACAACAAAGCACCTAATTACCAACTTTCCTGTGCTAGAGTATGTAGGAGTCACTCAATGTAAACAAATCTTTCTACTGTTAAAGGACACCTGTAGATTCTCCAACAGTCCCTGACAAATCATCCAGTGCAACTGTGAACCTGTTTCATTTTTTCTTAATTTACTGTACATGATAAAAATCATACTACATGTAGCGTTTAGTTGCAGTTTCATTCAGTTTTTCACGACCATGAGCCAAGATTGTTGTTTGGCATTTTGACATGAGTAGTACAAGTTTGCTCATTGAGAGTCTATCAGTATACATGTAAACAATGGATCCACACCTTGTTCCCAGTATGCTTGGGAAAAGTTGTCTATTTGATGAACATGTGCACAAGTCACTGCACCCTGGCAAGCTTGTTGTCTGGGTACAGTTTGCTGAATCTCCCCAGTGCCCAGATGGGAAACACGTTCCTGTAGCTTTCATAGTGTATGGCACCTGAATTGTTGAATACGCCCATTATATTCTCCTGTGAGTGAAGAAGTAATTATGCTTTATGATTCAGGTTTGACTATTAAAACTCTTGCATTAGGTAAACTTACATGTGTTATCAGCATTTTAAAAGGACTGGAACAAATTATTAAAAAGGCAAAAATGTGTCTTCAACTGTATTTGGAATAACAGGGACAGAATTTCCTTTGTAATCCGCAGGGACTAGCTTAGTTATCAATAGGAATGCATGCATTAACAGACAGGCACCCAAATTGAAAAAAAAATCATCAAAATTAAAATGGAGTCAGAGATTGCTAGATCTTTGCCCCCCACCCACCCCAACTCTGTGACCTTGGGATTTCGGTCAAGGCAATCCATCTTTGAAATTGTCTTAGACCTTATGTAGGATTAAAACCATATGCAATAAGAAAGGTCTATGTTAAAACCTTTTCAACTTACTGTGTAAAAAACAAATTCAGTAAAATGGCTTTGTGGCTTTGGGAATTGGGTCAGGGTCACCCATCTTTGAACTCCTCCGAGACCTTATATGCAGTATCATAACCATGTGCAACAAGATTGCCTTGTGCCAATAAGTTGTCAAGTTTAAGTGTGAAAAACAGATTCACTAAAATGGCTCTGTGACCTTGGGAACTGGGTCAAGGCCACCCAACTTTGAACTCGTTTAAGTAAGACCTTATGTAGGGTTGTAAGCACCTACAATTTAACAGGCCTATGTCATAAACTATTCAAGTAATCGTGTGAAAACCAAATTTGCAAAAATGGCTCTGTGACCTTTGGCGCTTCTAGGGCTTCAAATGATACACTTTATCTTGAAAACAACTTTGCTGAGAGAGAAAATATTTTGCAACCTCAAATAACACAAAGGGAATTTCGATACCTAAAATACAGAGATTTTATATTATCAAAACTCAACAAAGAAAAGATAGTGATGGGCAATAATAGGGGCTTTTATGTACCGATGTTTCAAAAGCTTCACCAGAGCTTCAAATCTTCACTTTACTTGTACAGTACTCCAGCTTGTATGTTCGTTGAACATATTTTCGCTAAATTCTTTTAATTGTATAATCCTGAAGCTCCATCAGTGTGGATCTATGCTCTCAAATTCATAGAGGTTGACCACATGGTATTTTCAATAATTCCTCAATCTGATACTAGATGGCACACTAATCAGTAAGTCTTGACAACCACCACATGCATTCATGCTATATTAAATAAATTCATCAATTGAAAAAGTACAATAACAAAGAAAACACACTTTTTTGAGGAATTTCGAAGCTTGGGCAGAAGGGTATGAAGAAAGTT